>PVLD010003951.1:0-22046 GCA_004027595.1 Dinomys branickii
TTATTTGTAATCCAAAGTTAAGGAAGGAGGTAAGGCAGGATTATGCTGCACTTTCTTGACAGTTCTCACTGTATCTTTATGCTTCATCATCATTACCATCTCGTATTTTGTTTTTCAAGCATTTTTGGCTCAAACCCCAAACATTATAAAGGAGTAAAGGAGAGAGCAGGGAGATTCAAGTTTTTCTTCTATCCAACACCTGCAATTGAACTTTTCCTCTCTCACCTGGCTTGTTGCTGCAAGCTCCGCTGCCTTTCTCTGTCCCCAGGCCACTCACTCTATTTCACTGTAGTCCAGCCATCATCTTCTCTCCAAAGTTATAAAAACATAATCTAGCAGTGTTATTCACCCTACTGGGCGCAGTCCAAACACTGTGGCCATAAATTACTCTCTGTCACAGCCTTACCCAATTTTCTAGAATTGTCTATCAGCTCTGCAGAGAAGGAGCTGGAATTAGTCTGTAGGAGAGGAGGCTGGTGCAGAAATACTCCAGATCAAAGGAACAGTACAAGTGTGTGGCTCGTGGAGGATATGACAGAATGGAAATATAAATAGAAAAAGAAGAGGGTGATGGATGTAAGCAACAGAAGAACACACCACCTCCTATCTCCTCAGGAACTTTGTTGTTACCCTAGTAGAATAGGTTAGATGCCCTTATGCTTTCCGAAGGCGCCTTGTGATTTTCCACTGCAGTACACACAAAACACTATCACAGCTGCCAGCTTGCTGTTCCACTTCTCCCTTGCTTATATGCTTCATGGAGGTCATATCTCTTACTTACTTGTCCTTGTCCCCTTGAATATTGCCTTTGTCCTGTAGGACGCTGAAAATATTTGTTAAATGGGTGAATGAATGCATTTTTCTAACAGGAAAACAATCCAATTATGTCATTTTTCTGTGCAAAATTTGTCATAACATGGGGCCTTGGAAAGCAAGAAATGATCTACTAAATCATATTAAGGAATATAGGTATAGATCAGTTCAAGTGAAACAAAAACAGGGCTGGGGATATAGCTCAGTGGAATAAGTGCCTGCCTAGCAAGCGCAGGGTCCTGAGTTCGATCCCCAGTACTGCAAAAAAAAATTAAAACAAATGAAAGAAAAACAGAGTGAAGTGAGGTACAAAAGGAGAACCAGTGTGAGGGTGAAAGCTGGCGATCACTTGGGGCAAAGCATAGCTGCCCATTAGCTTCATGGATAACAGAAATTGCATGAGATACAGGCACAGTGCCACTCTTCCTGGGGAAGAAATTATCTTCCACCTTCTTTTTGATATCAATCAAAGTTTCCTTTAATAATGCACTTGAGTGAAAGCACAGAGACCATTCGGCAATTTACAGGTTTCTATACCAACTTCTTCCTCCTCAGCTGTACCTTCCCCCCCACACACACACACTGAAGGGTCCAAGGAACCAGAAAAAATAGCCTACCCTGAATATTTGCCAATGCAGAACGTATGTCTGCTTTCTCCAGGGCATGGGGAATCTCCAAAGCTCTGCACAAACAGCTCAGAGAATTCCCCTAATTCTTGCACAGAGCACTTTCTATAGCCTCCCCTTCTGTGACAGACCACAAGCCTGGTGTTTGCACCTTCAGGGTTGAGAATTAGCTAAGAAGCAGCTGTTGCTGGGATGGGTGAAGCAATGTAGAATGCATGATTTGGGTGTTTGTAAGAGTACATAGTGCTGCGACCTTGGTAGAGGGAATGAATAGGCTCATCAGTCACAGGCAAAATGACTTTAACTTTGACACTTTAACTTTCAAACAGTGGAGCTACTTTTCCTCTGTTTCAATGTGGCCTGCATTTAGTGCCTCACTTCCAACAGTGTGCTGTAACTGAGGGTGACCTCAAAGACTAATACATACAATGTATTGGCTCTGCTTCAATGCTTTTGTCTTGAATCATTTGCTCTTAGTAAATCCAGCTGTCATAGGATACACAAGTAGTTCTAGAGAGACATGTGTATGGCAAGGAACTCAGTCCCCTCACCAAAAAGCAGGAAGGAATTGATACATTCTGTGACTAGGCATAGGGGGAACCATCTCAGAAGAGGTCCTCTCATCTCAGTGAAGCTTTCAGATGATTATACCTGTGACAGACACCGTAATTGTGACCTCATGAGGGGCCCTAAGCTACAGCTCCATGACTGAACTGAGTTTGACATTTGTCACTTTTATAAGATAAATTCTTAAATTGCAACATCTTGTGAGTAATTTGTCAGAAGGTAATAGACAACTGATACGTACATGACGCTGCAACATGTCTGAAATGCTTGATTTCCAATTGGTCTTTCAGGTTCTTTTTAAAGTAGGATGATGAAATATTTTATTTAAGAACATAGACTGAGTATCAGTTTTTAGTATTCACATATTTACTTGTATGGAATGACTCACATGTTGGTATTCTTTTCCTTTAGGAGTGGACCTGAATATCCTGATACTCCTGGGCTGCACAGGGAAAGGCAAGGGGGAAGAAGGTCCTGTCAATTTTCATTCAATAGAAAAACCCAGGCATATGAAGCTAGAAGCATCCTAGAGAACTGGACACTGGGTGTCTAAAACTGTTCCGAACCTATGCAGAGTTGATTCCTGTAGCAGAATTTATGCTGGAAAAAAGGTGGTCAGAGTTTCAGTCCAAATGAACCCATAATGGTGCATAGAGAGGTCTCTTACACGAAGCCTTTTAGTCGTGCTCCATTGTCCTCAATGTAAAGCCCTGGTCTTTTGAGATCTAAAGTCCCTTTCATGTCAGTTTTCACCTAATCACCCATCTACACCGTGCTATATGCTTCCAAGGAGACTGAGATACTTTTAGGACGCTTTTCTTCCCTTGGCCCTGTACCTTTGCATATGTGCTTCCATTTTTTAGTAATATATTTTACCCCTCAGACTTAGTCCACTTCTCTCAATGAGCCTTTCCAGAAGCCTCATGTTAGATTCATAACTCCTTCTAGTGTTCCCATTCATTATTCCAGAGCACATTACGCCCAAGTGTTACTGTTGGTTAGAGCTAGCCACAGGATCACTTGTCCGCCTGTACTTACCATCCGAGAGACTAGAATCCTGTTACAGGCAAGGTATCCATCTTAATCTTTCCTGATCTCTCAAGGGCATACATAGTACTTGACTTGTATCAGGCTCAAACTATATCTGCACTGTAATATTTTAGTGAGTCTTTGACATGGTTCAATAAAAGGATTAGGAGTGTTAGAACTCAGGGGTGAAATATTTTCACTTTGTAAAAAAAAAGCACTATGTAAAAAGTAAAACACGGCGAGAACAGTAATGGCCGTATACCTTACTAATGTGCAGTAGTGTTTTAGAAGGAACATCGTTCAGAGGCACTAGAAATACTATAAACTGTGAGGGTGCGATTACTCTCTTAACTACAATACATGGTGTAAATCAAGGGTGACATTAAATCTTGTCTAAATGACCAGAACATGAGTGAAAACTGCCTTAGCAGCACATATTTCTTTCTCTATGTTTTTTACTCCTTTGAGGCTTGTGGTTTGTGAACAGAGTCTTTTAATGACAAGAAAATAAAAAATCATCTTATTTTTGTATTTTAAAAATAAGCTCCCTAGGAAAGCATTTGGTCCACAAGTAAATACCCAGGGGCATACATGCATATTTGCAATTGAAAGTAAGCAACCGTTGGAGTGATAATCCACTAGAGCAGAATTAATTTTTTATCTTTAGTATAAATATTTTTAAGTATCACAAAACTGTAAAATAGTGAATGCTAATCTTGGTTTTGTGATTCCAGAGATGTCTCAAAGACATCTACATTTTCAAAAAAATGTGTAATTCCCTATATTCTAATGGACTTTTTAAATGGGTGATTTAATATACAAGCAATCATAGCGTTCAATCTCAACATTTAGGGAACATTGATAAAAAATAATTGCTCTTCTCTAAGCCCCAAATGATGGAGCTGAAGTCCTAAAATCCAAAAGAAATATGCTATTCAATTGTGCCTGTCTTTCCCTAACCAAATAATCACGCATTTGACCTTTTGAAGGAATTCCACACAAAATTGTCCAACTCCAAATTTATCGAGCTCTGGGATCCTGTGGTCCTGTGGTTCTATCCCTTCTCTCTAGTGACTATTCCAGTGCACACCTCGCTCAGTCTGTTCATTCTGCAGGGGAAGGGGAGGCGGCATCCCACACTCATCTTGACTGAGCTCCTTGTGTAGTAATTGCCGGACTTCATACTGGAGACGATCCTCTTTAGTTCTAAAATGACTGAAGCAAGATGGTTCTGAGCTACCATCACATCATGTATCTAGTCTCCCTTTTTCATCAACTTTTATGCAACCGCTTTTCTCTGGATTTAGGCAAGTGGGCTTTGTTTAGGTCACTTTGTGTCTTGGTCCCTCATATTTTCTCTGGCTACTCTTAAACAAATGTCATTGACTTTTCCTAGTAGTGTGATCTAGGCTTCATATGACATTATTATTTTATTGTTTTTCTATACATTTATTTATTGTTATCAATATACATGGAATTATTAAGATATTTATATTCTTTTGTTTTTACTTATTAATTTTTGCAATAGTAGGAATTGAAACCAGGGTCTTCATATAGAGCTGAAACTTCTGCCCTGTTCATTTTGTTTCGTTTTATTATATTGATATGAAATATTGCTAAATTTCCCAGGCTGAGTTTGAACTTGGAATATTCTACCTTAGCCTCTGGCAATATTGGGATTACAGGTGTGCACTACCAAGCCTAGCTAAATATATTTCATTGATATTACTCAATTATACCTGTTTTAGTTCCATTTATCTGAAACTGTTAGTAACCCATTTTTAAGGAAACAATGGAAAATAGCTTTAACTTATTGGAATGACAAATAAAGAAATGGAAAATTCCAGATATACAAATATTTATACATATTCAATAGAAGGAAAAACATTAAAATAATATTTAAGAAACAAGTTGTCAGAAACGCTTAGTAAAGTGCAGAAGGATATGAAGCCCTGGAATCCAGTGAAGTGACTAATTTAGTTGCTGTGACTTCCATATACTCATTTATTACATGAGTGTATTAAATCTATTTTGATTATCCAAAGTGAGAAATCATTAAATGATGCTTTAATGATGCTTGCATCCTAGGAAGGGGAGGGAAATTTTCAAATGCCAGCACAAACAGGCATGAAGGATGTTATCTTTTGTACTACCGTGAATCATATTATTTTATGCTCTCAGCATTATTCTGGTAAATGATCAATGTAAGTCATTCTCTCCTTGGGATATAACTAAAAGCCTGCTACCAAAAGACAGTGTTGCTTTACAAATGCAGAAATATGTGATCTTCTTTCCCTAAGAGGGTCCTAATCTGATTTTAAACACACAGATATACTTTCTGCGAGCAATGGCATTTTAATGTGTAGTATACTAAAGAATTTCCGATGTTGACTTGAAACAGGTGCAATTAATTTGTGATCATTGAAATTACCTTGTCCCAGGTGTATGTATTTAACTAAAGTATCAGTGTAGTTCAGTGGAGGAAATGTGTACTTTCTTATAATCTCTGAGGTACTCATATGGCTGGTGCGGATTCATTAGGAAAGTAAGGTGACCAGACAGCCACTTTCCAGAACATTCTTACCTCTTTTGAGGACAGTTGACTGACCTCCTTTCCTCTGCCACTTCAGTGCACCATGGAGGGTGATTCTGTATGATGCGGCACAGTTTCTTTTAAAGTGACATGCTGGAAAATAGCTAGCCATGTCCAATAAAAATACAGATCAATGATCCAAGGCATAATAGACAGGAGTCTGCAGCAAAGACCATCATGATTTCATGGTGGCATCTGAAGAGCGGGGAACAAGATCATTAGAGCTAGTTCAAAAATTTGCCTGCTTGTGTACTTCAGAGGATATGGAGTTAAAAGGAGAGAATTGAAACAGTGAAAATTAACTTATTTAGACTAAATTCTTGTGGAAATAGACTCAAAGAGAAAGGCTATTTCAAGATCACATGTCTATGAGTGGAAAACTAAGAACTGGACTCTGTTCTTTGCTCCTATTGTTGGAAATGTTTCCTTATTTCCAATGTTAAGAGCAAAGGAGGAGGGATATTGAGGAGCTGGGTACAGGATCCTGTTTTATCTTCTCATCTTTCTACGTCTCAGTTTTGTATTTTTATAATGAAAATGGCAGCAGCTGTTTTGCCTACTTACAAACAAGTCAGTGACAAGTGAAAGGAGATGAGGTACCTCATGGTACTATGTCAGGGTAAGCGGTGGTTGGGTAGGTCTGCCAGCTTCAAATAGAAAAGAAACTGAGGTGCGGCTGTGAGGAGTGTCTCTAGGTTTCTCACATACCTCCCTGGCTGGCTCACTGAGTGGCACCACCCTGGGGAATCTTCTCTGGCAGAGTCTGGTGATCTAATTAGTATCTTTATTTTGTAAGTGAAATGAATGTAAGTAGAACTAGTTCTCGGGGGGAAGTTCACATTAGTTAGGCTTGTAATAGCAAAGTTCAAAGTTTGGCAACTTAGAAAGGAAACTCTCACTGTCACCTAATATCAGAACACCCACATTAGTAATACTGCCAAACTTGCCCTGTAGGAAGAACTATAAAAGAAGAAGAAAAGGTGTTTTTTTAAAAAGGAATCATAATCCAATGGTTTCCTCGCAGCCCTAGAGTCAGAGTAAAGGGGGTCAGTTAAATTATTCAAATATCTGGCCGATTGCTTCATTTCTATGACATACTAAACCAACAATACAACATTTACTAAGCATTTACTATGTGCTTGGTGTTAACTAATGTGTGCAATAGTTGTCTTGTAGCACACTCACAAATACCCTAGGCAGAGAGCAGTCTTCTTATATGTACTTGAAGAAAAGGAAGCACAGCTTTAGAAGATGGGTTTCCTATTTCCTCTTCAGCCAGACCTTCGATTTTTGAGGACGGTTGCTCACCTCCACCCATTTTACATTTCTATCAGTTCTTCCAACACCTCGGCTTATTCCCGCCCCACACACTGGCGCCTTCCATGCTCTGTGCCGGGAAGGCCTTCGCTTAGACACCCTGACAGCTGTATTCTGCTCTCCTCTCCTTAACAGCAAAACCACCATGGGATTAAGGTTTCCTCGCCTTACATCTGAAGTTTCCAATTGAGCACTACCCATCATTTTAATGCCAAAACGCATTTTATTTTTTTCTTAAAGTACTTCTTTGTAGGGAACATGGTTTTTAATGAATTTACACATTATTTTATGGTGTGTTTCTCCTACTAAATCAAATGAAGACTTTTATCTGTTTGGCACAACATTTTCTCTGAAATAGACCCTTTTCAGACGCTATAAAAAATCAATAAATATCTACCCTGTGATGGAATTAAATTACTATCTAAAAGAATGGCCAGAATTGGAGGACCATCCAGGTCATTAAATATTATCAACCCTCTTCAAGCAATAGAATAGACCATATTATTGACTGTGACCTTCCTTAGGCAATGGACCTTCCATTACTGATTAATTTGCCACATAATTAGCACATTTTTCTTTAATACTTTGAATCTTCTGATGTAATCTGGGACTCAACCTCTAAGGTCATTGTTTAATAGGAAATTCTTTTATGAGAAGATAATTTAGTGAAGGTAAATGACTCTTAAAGTGAAGTTATCTAAAAGATGAAGCAAATTCTCCTACAAAATTGTGGAAAACATCAGATGCTTACATCTTGAAATTAAGCTTATTGAATTTTATACTTAACAAAATGTTTCAATTGTCATGGTTTTATCTTTATTAAGAATGAACAAAAAAGAATGAAGTGACATTGTCTATAAAAGTATGTGATCATCATAGGATATAATAAAATCTATGACTTAATTTGGGCATTCTTGGGATGACCACAAATAGATTTAATTTTATAAAGATTTTTCGGGTTCAATTGATTTTCCCAAGGTCTTGTTTTAATTCTTTAATGTCTTAATACTTCCTTTGTGGAATGTTTTTATATTATCATTCCTATTGTTTTTATTTTTTTCCTTTTTAACTTCTAACTCATACTTCTGCTAGGTGTTTAACTCTGATACTCATTGCATGAAATATTTTATTTTGTTTTCACTGAATTATTGTATATTAACAAATGCCAGATTGGCCAGACACTGGAGGTCAGACAAAATTCTAGCAGAGTTGGGAGACAGAAGTCATTTTAACTGTATCAGTAAAAAACTAAAATTAAATGAAAGAAGGTAGGATTTTAATCCTTTATGCAATTTAAAATCTGTGAATAATCAAATGATGAATGTTCTCAAAAAACAGTCCCTGTTGTGATTTCTTGGGAAGTTTTTAAAGAGTAACTTTTCATTGCCCTCATGTAGCCCGACAATGACCCTGGTGTACTGATATGAGATTTGCACACCTGCCACAATGCTAGGAGTTGTGGATGCATTTTATTCCCTGTAATAGTTTGGTAATGGGGGAACCACCCAGTACTCAGACTCAATGACAGATATTCTCACAAGTCATTACAAGTTTTTATCTCTTCCAACACAAGCTTAAACTTTTGACTAAATGAAACTACTACTGACAAGGTTTCTAAAAATTTTTACTAGTGTGTGTTTTATTTTTTATTTTTTTTTGGTGGTACTAGGGATCGAACTCAGGACCCTGCGCTTGCTAGGCAGGCACTTATTCCACTGAGCTATATCCCCAGCCCCAAGTGCGTGTTTTAGATACAGAACAGTGATCCTCATTCTGGAGAACTGGCACACGCATATGCTTTGGTTGTTTTCAGCCCTCTTGTCTCCTCGCCCTTTCATCCCCACCCCTTGCCCCGCCAAATATTTTTAAGGAACTCTCTACAGCTGCTTCACCAAATAAGTTTTTCCATTAGCTTCCCCAAATTCTCTTAGTAGCCTTTCATTTCCCTGAATTTAACACTTTAAAATTTTAGCTGGTGCAGTTTTATACAGACGCCAATTATTAACAACTGGATATAATGAAAGAGAAGAAGCTTGGCTTTGAACATCCCCTACAATCCCAGTGATTTAACCTTTGAGTCCGTTTCCTTCTCTGTGACGGAGGATAACGATTTCACTTTAAGCTGCTCTCGGAGAGATGGTGTGTGTAAAAGGGAAATTGCACATGTAAGTTTTATGCGATAATTTCAGAAAAAATATCATGCTGCAAATGAAGATCTACTTGAAAATAATGTCCCTTAGCACATCACCTGGAAAAGATCGCCTGCTCATTGTTTGGCAATTTGAAGAAGATTAAAAGAACATAAATAGTAACGAATTGTTTGGGGTGTGTTCTCTGCCAAGCAACAACTGCAAACCCAAAGTGTCTTTCAAAATAGGCCTGATTTTTAATCCTACATAAAACCAAAAGCAGATAGAGAATTGCAGAGCTCTGCTTTTCTCACATGCTGATCTTGGGCTCTGACCACCTCTCCCCCAGGGTGCATCCTTTGCTATGGGAACACAGGGACCACAGTAATTCTAGAAGTCACTTTGACATAAATCTAATATTAGTTTGGCATGTTGCTGCCTCAGATCTGTGCATTTTCTGTCTCTTCTGCCAGGGATCTCCTTCCCCCATGATTGCTCTCCCTCCTGGCTTTTATCCACACCAGTGGATAAAAATATACATTTTCTCTTGCACTCATGAATACTTATATGGCACACCAAGTATTTAGAGATATTTTGGTTTTAAATATTCATTTGATTAAAGTTGCTGCTTTCTTCAAATGACATTCTTAATAAGTTTGATGTATTTATTACTACTGTCTTTGCACACTAGTAATTTTAATGACTGCTTTTAAGGGAACTTTGATTAATATTTTTCCCTCTTATAGTCTTAAAGGCCATTAAATATTTACATTTTATTTATAAATTTGATATTTTAGGTTTTGTTCTCAAAACTGTTTGTCGTAACAATCACTACCAAAATAAGTCACTCTTATTTTGCAATTTACATATTAAACAAGTCAATGTTGATGTCTCACTTTAATAGACCAAAGTCCCTTCACAATTACTTTTACTACAAAATACTTGCATTATCAAGTATGCATAAATTTTGTACTATAAAATATTGATAGAATAGGTTTATTGTATTGTTATTTGTATTGCTAAAGTTACTTATAGATCTACCGACTTTTTAAAGATGACCATGAAATAAGAAAAAATTTTATTGGACCATGCAATCTTCAGCAATATCTTCCCAAGTAAGTTTTGAAATTCTCTTAGCTTGGATGCTGGAAATTTAATAAAAAGTGCCGGCAGTCTACAGGTCATGATATAGAGGAAATTATGGTCATCTATATAAATCTACTATTTTTAAACAAATCAACATTAATTTTTAGTGAAGTGAGTCTCTAACCCCATGCAAAGTGTTATAGCAATGAACGAGCTTTCCTTTTCTTTGTTGCATGAGATATGTAAGTACTTGTGCCACTTTGGTTTAAAGATCAGTGGACATGACAAAATCCCATTCTTTTCATATACTCTTATCTCTTAGGACAGCACAAAGACTATAGTGCTTTAAAACAGCATCTGACCTAATTGTGTACTCTTGACTTTTCAGTCTCAGTTTTTATGTGAATTGATATGGTAGCCTTCGGTGATCACATTTATGGTACACAGTGTCCTCACATTTTTATTACTTTCTCTAGCTTTATTTTTCTTCATAGTGCTCTCTCTCGCTGAAATATTATCAATTTGTTTTCTTTCTTTCTTTTTTCTTTCTTTTTTCAATCTTTCTTTCTTTTTTCCAAAATATAAGTTCTATGAAGTGCAGTGACTTTTATTTCCTCTTGGATCCCTGATGACTTTAAGCATGTCTCACACAGAAGAGGTACACCAAAATAATTGTTGAAAGGAGGCATGAAAAACAAGAGATTGGATGTGTGTACCATGCCCACTGGTTCAGTCATATACTGGTAGGGGTATTCAGATTGCCACAACTGTCTTATACTAACATTTCCAGAGAACAGGAGCTGGTGTAATTTCCTTGTCACTGATGCTGGGATGAAGGGGGAAATACAGTCACTAGTCTCAATGCAAACAACAGAAAATGGTTTAACTTAAACAATTCTAATGAGGACATTTGGGAGAATGGAAAAATACACAGAGATTGAGCTCAGGTGATAAAACACAACAAAATATCTGAATTAGAGAGAAAGAATTTCAACTCTCCCCATAAAGTTTTGGCACATTCCAACATCTTCACCAGAAACCACATGGTTATTTGATTTTATGTTGTGCTCCATAGTAGAAAATGTGTTGAAAGCCTCTTAATCCCACCATGTACTTCACATCAGAGAGATAAAAAAGATTAAAACCTTAATTATTTTTCTTTGAGAGATAGAAGAAAACTATTCTTATTTTAAGTAGCGACTCCTTCAGTAGATTTTTTCTTAGATAAACAATAATAAAGAATGCAATTTCCTATTGACAAGTCCTCTTAAATGGACTCTTTAATGGCCGAAATACTATAATGTATAAAGTATTCCATCTCAATTGCAAATATATTACTAATTCTATATTGAATAAAGTGTAGGTAAGTAATGTTATTGATCTAGCTGGCTGATAGCATCACTTGCCTCAAAATTCCCTGCTAATGCTAGAAACTGTGTTACGCCACAATAGTCACACAGCAGTGGGCTTTCAAGTAGCTGTTGGAATCAAGACCTTCAGTACGGAGCAGAATCTGGCTCAGATAGTTTTGTCTGATTCTCACTTTTACTGGCAGCACCCAAACGTGTAAGGCTCCTCAGTGCTTGGCACTTACTTCATTCAACAGAATCACTAATTCTTAGGGTCCGTGGCTCGTGTGTAGCTAGTGCTTCGTCAGTCCTCGGTGACCAGATGCCACATAGTTCTGACAGGAAAGCATAGAAAAGGGGAATGGAAGAAAAGGGCTTGGAATAGCTGAAAGATTTACCACTGATAATACTTGGTGTGCAGAAAAACAAAATACGTATTAGCCTACAGGGTATTGCTACAAACGGATGTAAGTTAAAAATGGGCAGATCCCCCATCTGAACGGGAAAAAGTTAAAGCAAAGATTAATTTTATGACCTTTGCAGAGTGAAAGGACTACAGTGACTAAGAGATCTCATTTATTCAGCGTCACCGAGAAGTAGTAGCTTCCATAGATGCGAACATTCTAGATTAACAGATTCATTTGTTCATTACTTTGTCAAACATTACTGGAGCCTTTTCTATATGCCAAGTCTTATATTAGGGACACAGATAAAAGAATACAAGACAGTCTTGCCTTGAGTCACCAGGCAATTAACAGATAAATAAATACATACATGTAACCAAGACAAGCACCAGGAAAATAATGGATGAGGATACAAGTTTGGGGAGAATCTAAACTTGGAGAGTTCTGATTTTAGTTTTGTCCTATTATAATTCTCAGAATCAAGGTAAATTTTTATGAATGTTTAAAAAATATATTACAATCATGTAGAAAAATTTTTGTAAGAATGTACCCAGGTAAATATTTTAAAAACCCAGGTAATAATAGTGTTCATCAGAAGTCAGGAGACAATTTAATCACGATCACATAAATTAATATATGAGTAAAGTAAAATGTGTGTATTGTGAATAATGCATTCCATCATAAGGAAAATATTCCTATCTCCTCTATATCTTAAACATGTAGTCTTAAAATCCTAACAAAGCTGTCTGCTATTCCTAAATTTATATAGTCTGACATATTCTCCTGGTCTAATCCTTAACAATCTTCTGAGTCTCATTTCACATTCTTTTTCCCTATGTGCTGTCTGTGTCTCCTAATTATTTAGAGTAGATGTTATGTATTATTAAACATTAGAGGAATAAAACAATCAGTGTACATTCCCATGAAAATGACAGAAAATAAACACCCCATCAGATTTACCAATAAGTTCACTAGGGATAGTTGTGAGGATGATACTATGGAGGTAAATTGGTCAGGTTGGGAAGTCATAAGCAGGTGAGACAGAAAGCCCTAACAGGAAGGCAGGGGATACGTGGACATCTTTGGGGAAGATATCCACTAATAAAGATATCCACTAATTACAGGAAGAGAAGGCTTCTGTTGCAAGGACCCAGAGAAAAGTGTGTTCAAGTATCAAAACACAGTACAAAGTCTCTCAGCCAAAGGACTTGCTTTGCACAGAATCGAGACCTGTACTCTTAGATTTCAGTAGGCTCAATAGCTGAGGTGAGGAGGGGATTTGAGAAATGCAACTAGGACCCAGATCATGACATACCTGGTAGGCCATGATAATGACTTTGGGATGTATTCAGGGCACAATGGGGAATTATGGGAAGATCTTAAGCAGAAGAATGAGGTGATCAGATTTGCAGCTTAACAAGTTTGTACTGGCTCTTGTATAGAATAGGATGAAGGTGGGATGTGGAAGAACCAGCAGGCGGTTGATTGTAAGAGGCCAGCTGAGAGATAGTGCAGACTTGATATAAAGCACAGTTGCAAACAGACAGAATTTGTGCCAGTATAAAAGCCTGTGAATGACCTGCTCATGGAGTCCCTTTTATCTGAGCCCTAAGCAGATATTGATTGAAAAAGGGAACTACAAAAGAAAATTCTTTTTGCCTGTGACAGTTGCAATGCTATGAATTTTACCTATTTACAACTGTGTGTGGTGTCAAAATCTATGCTTTAAACATCTCTAATAAGAAATCAATAATGCCAAACACTTTTCATCAATAAAAGACACGCAAATATTTACAAATATTCAAGATGTGTTTGTGGTCACCATCAATAATCTGAGTCCATTGGACAATACATACACTTTAGTGTGTCGGATACTAGAAAACAGCAAATGATGCGTTCACATTATAATAAATTGAATAACTTTAGATTCATATGAGAGAAAAGATAGACATTATGATGCATCATATGGATCTCCCTTGGACCGAGGCAGCTGCTGGGCTGCCTGCCAAAGACATAAAGAACTGGGGTCTTTTCCAGGACTTGCCAAGGTCAAGGTCATGTGTCTTGAACAAGGTCCTGCCCTTCCTTGATGGCACCATACGCAATGACTTGTCAATACGGGAGGCTTCACCTCCAACTTAGGACTGTGAAGGACTTTCCCCTGTTGAACTCTCTGTCAGGTTAGCAGAGCTTCTAATTCAGTGCAGCCTTACCACCACTTCCTTTATGATTAATTCCTACTTTCCTCACTCTCTCATGGCACTGTTATGAACACTCTCCAGGAAACCAATACCAAGCAAATATCCAGCTCAGAGTCTGTTTCCCAGGAATTAGACCTAAAATTAAAACATAAGCATAACTCTGAATTTTGATGTAGCTCAGTGATGCTATACTTGTCTAGCATAAAAGTAGTTATAAAGAACAGAAATGTCTCATAAGACCTCAGGATTAACTGAGATTTGTCAGGCAATTTCTTTGTTTTTTAAATTTAAAACTCAAATTAGACTTTGGAAGTTACTAAGGCATTGTACATAAACCATGGAATTGGTGTTATGACTGCATAATCCCACCAAGGAATATGACACTGATGATTTGTTTGTTTATTCATTTGTCCTGCAAAAATTCTTTGCACTCACCAAAATCACTTAGTGAAAGGAGATACTTGATGGTCCTTCACCAATTTAGTAGGGCATTTAAATTTTGAACCATAACGAATTTTTTTAAGTTGGATCTGGTATGCAGTTTAACAATGGACATGAACATCTTGCAGCTGGAGAATATTTCTAGGAGAAAAGAGATTGAGAGATTTGCTGCTACACGTGCTATGTTGTATGGTCTGCATTTGCAGGTCCTATAAACTTAAAAACCTTGTTCTCTGATTAGTTTGTAAATTTTTGCAAAGAATTTTGATTTAATTTTTGTGATTGGAGCTAGCAGCAATTTGGGGGAAGACAACATCATTTGTTAGCTTTGTAAAAATCTGCCTAAATCCAGCAGGGCTTCTTCCATAATAGTTCCATGTACAGAAATCCTTGAATTATCTCTGATCATATTTACCCAGAAAGATATGAGTCATATTCTTTTCTTTTTTACAAGGTCCCACATAGTGAGACAACAGTATAAAACCTGTACTTACTAGAGTTTGAAAATAAGTGTCAGAGCAATGTGATCAGTAGTATCATCTTTAAAATACTTGAATATATTTTTCATTTTTAACATAGGGCCCGTGTGATTGGAAAAAAGAAGACTTTTGTCATATCAACAACTGTCTCCACTCACAAGAATTTCCATTTACCTGGTCACCCTCGGCTAGCTTTTAAGATCTTTAGCAAGCACTTGTCAAACAGGAATTCTAGGTAAAATTTAGCAGCAGAAGCAACTGATCTTCTACCAAGCCTGAATGAACAAAAGAAGAAAGTTGTCCTCATTTATAAACTTGAATTTTGTTGGTTGGACTGTTTGAAGGGTCTGTTTCATTTTTTTCTGGAAAGAAAGGCTTACTTTACATACTAATTTTCTATTGGAGAACTGCTCTGTGTTTTGAAAAGCAACTTGTTTCCTGTGGACTTGAACACATTACCCTTACCCGAGTCTCTGTACTATTCAATATTTTTATTAACATTTTCTGTAAGTCAGGTTAAGAACTGACAATGTAGTGAACAGAATCTATGGAGGTGTTGGCCTATAGGAACCGTGTTCCGGCCATCACCAAGCTCTTTGCAGGGAACAGTGCAACTATACTCACGTTAGTCTAGTGTGATCAGTGACTGGACTTCACATTTTATCGTTGTGTTGTGTTACTAATGCGAAAAATAAACATTCACATTTCTTCACAAAAGTCACAGGAAAGAACATATTTTCTTGCTAAGAGAGATTTTAATAAGGATTACTTTGAGCTTACTTATACTAGAAAATTTGTGATATACAATTTTACAACAGTAACCTAACCAATAGAAAGTTCAATGACGCTTTGTATTTAAGATGGACATTATTTTTTCCTTTACTACACTTTGTGGTTCTAATCTCCAAGGTTTAGGAAAGAGAAACTGTAACCAGAATCTTTGAATACCATCACTGCAAATCATACACACAGCAGTAGAAAACACACTCTGGGAAATAATATTGCTGTGGCAGAGGCAGCACAGAATGAAGTAATTTAATTTGTGCATTTAAATCAAAATTTTAAGACTTACTTGTGAAAGAATGTATGTATTGCTCTATTTCTAATTCTGATTTTTAAGCTGGCTTGAGTTTTTGCCTCCGACCCAAATCAATATTCAATGTTAAGAAGGATTACAGCCTGAAAATTATTTGTTAAACACTTTAATAGAAGTTATTATTATCTTTGTATACAAGTCTAAAGTCTTTTACAAAATAATTAATAGAATCTAGAAGACCACATTGTATGGGGTGGCAGCTCATGTTTGAAATCTACCACTAGAAACTTACATGATATTTATTTATTTGGAATAAATCATAGGCATCCTTTCTCAAGTGAATGAATGCACTGGAAAACGTACACAAAATGAGTGTGCTGTTTAACTTGAAATAAAACACAGATAATAAAAGAACATGAGCATCACAAAATTTTTAAAATTGTAAATGAAGTGATAATATAAGAGGCAGTATTTACAAATCAGAAAAGAGGGCGGAAGCTGACTGTCCTGAGCATCCTGTGGGTGACTTGAGAGAAAAAACACAAAAACAGTAAAGTTAAACAATGAAATTGGCTCCATTCAATCTTTTTAATCTCTCAGGGTGCAAGTTTAAAAAATATTTGAGTGCTTATAGGAATATTAAGGACTTTATTTTGCATTTAAATGTAATTTTTGCTAATGCTGCTAAGCATTAGATATAATTAGGATGATTTCAGCAAAGTTGTATAGTTGAATAATTAAAGGCATAAAATTAAATTTAGAGGAAGCATTACCATCTAAAATCAAATGCTAGAATCCTTGTGAAAGATGGGGTGAGGATGAGGAACATCCATAACAACACATAGTGTTCCAGTTATTTTGTCTCATTAATAACATACATTTTCTTGAATAACTATAAGTTCATCTGCACTGCCTAGATACCAAAGTTCTCTGATAAAACATTTATATTTTTAAAAAGCAACAATTGAATGATCTTCTCTGTAGTTCTTCACATCAGTTCAACATGTCCTCTGAATCACTTTTGAGGAGGCAGTACGTGCAAATTATAAAATGCACACATACTGACAATATTCCTGCCCACCACATTTTACCGTACTGCTTTCCCCAGAACAAATGCTTTTTGAAATGCCTTGCATATCTCCAGACAGTTTCTTTCAATCTGTGATGCAGAGTGGCTTTGCAGATGTGCTAACCAGTCTACTCTTTGCTCATATCCCTGTGTTATGTCTCACTGATCATTCTGTTACTGTATGAAATTTTAGTAACAGGAATTCATAATTCATTTTCTGAGTTCATATTCAGTTCATAATCAGTTCATATTCTAACTGATGTTTAATTTTGTTTCTTTTTTCCTTTTACCATCCAAACAATGCTAAGGTGAATGTTTATTTTACAGACATCTTTGAACACATCTCTGAAACAAACCCTACAAGTTCTAACAAAAAGACACACAGTTAAAAAATGTAACAAATTCCTAAAAATTACCAACGAGAGAGGCCTTGCTAATTTACATTTTCACAAGCAATATGTGAAATCATCATGTTTAAAAATACAAGTTGAGAGACTTTGGGGAAGATGGCGACCAGGTGAGCAGCAAAGGAGCGATCCTCCCTGATAGAGACCCCCAGCTCGAGACAGGCTTGGCGAGCGTGAATGCCGGGACCGCGGCTGGGAAGTTCAAACTGAACGTGTTTCTCTGCACTGCCGGAGACACGGCAAGGTGGCCCAAATTGCCGTGGTGAGACGCGGGAAAGCCCAGAGCACTGGGCACCAGAGACGCTTGGCGTGGCAGATGGGTGGTGGCTCGGCTGGGTCCGAGCGCCCTGGGGGCACAGGTGGCTCGGGCCCTCCCGCCTCCAGACCCTATGCGGCTCGCCAGCGACTGCGCCCAGAAATCGGCTTTTTAGCAGCTGCAGCACAGGGCAGTCTTGGAGCCCACACTCCTCGGGCGGGCTGCGGAAATCCGAGTTGGCGAACCGGGATCCCGCTCCGGTCCTGGCCCCCGTAGCCAAGGCCCTGAGCGGCCTGCAGTCCGCGGCCGAGGCGGTGTGAGGAGCACAGAGGAGCGGAGCACCTCGCTCCCTCCCCCAGACCCGGAGAGCGCGAGGAAACAGAGAAGCATCAGGGAGCGGTGGATCGCCGGTGTAGCATGAAAAATTGGCACTTCGGAACCTTCCTGCTTGCACGGATTCCAAAACAGGTGAGCTATCTGCGTGCCAGGACTGGATCACCAAATGGGGGAGGAGATCCATCCCCATACCTGCAGGGACCCCTGGGCGGGCGGTGGAGCGGTTTTACATGCCCCAGCCAGGTCTCTCGGTAGGGAGTAGCTCACCCCAAAAACCAGCATCTGAGCAGCCTTTTAAGCAGAACTCTTAGTAGAAAGATTAAGGGACATTCCCCCGAAGAGAAGGAGCCATTGGAGCAACCATTGCAACGGACCTTTGCCTGGTGAACTGCCTGGGTAATTTATAGCTCAATAGTTTGAATCTGATATGCAAAAATGGGAAGACAGAAGAACAAAACAGTCTCAGAACACAACCCCACCCAGAACAAGTCCTGGATGCAAGGATATACGGGAACCAGGAAACCACAGACCTGCAAGTTCTGAAAAAACTGCATGCGAAATAAAGAAACATCTCATCAGGCCATAGAAGAGATTAAAGCAGAAATAAGCCACATACCGGCAGTTTATGAAACAATTAAGTCCAAAGTAATGAAACAACTCCATCAGGCCATACAACAGATTAAAGCAGAAATTAGTCACATACCTGCAATCTTGGAAATGATCACATCCAAAGTAAAGAAACAACTCCATCAGGCCACAAAAGAGATTAAAGTAGAAATAATCTTTCAGACAAAAAATGAACTGAAAACCATAATGGAAGAAATGCTCAGCATACACAGAGAAGAAATAGATAAAAGAATAGAAGAAAATAGGAAAAAATGGAAACCGTTACAAGAACAATTTAGGAATGAATTACCACGAATGAAACAGATCGAAAGAGACTGCCAGGAATTGAAAACTTCCATTAAAAGCTGGCAAAACCACTTAAAAGAAGCGAAAGATAGAATTTCAGATCTTGAAGACAGCATGGCAGCTAATGAGCGTGAAAGGAAGGATCTCATTAAGTCATCAAGGATCCAAGAAAAATAAATCCAAAAGCTGCAAGATGAGGCAAAAAGAAATAATATTCGAGTTATAGGAGTTAGTGAAACAGCAGGAGACAACACAAATGATATAAAAAGAATATTTGCTGAAATAATAGCAGAAAATTTCCCAAACATGGTAAAAGATACTGAAGTACAGTTAATCGAGGCGTATAGAACCCCAACGAGCCATAACCCAAACAAAACCACACACAGACATATAATAGTCAAGATCCCAGACATCCAGAAAAAGAACACAATATTAAAAGCCGCTAGAGAAAAGAAACAGATTGCCTATACAGGAAAGCACATAAGAATCACAGCAGACTTATCAACGGAAACCATGAAATCAAGAAGAGCTTGGAGCGAGGTATTACAGATTCTGAGACAAAACAACTTTGAACCCAGACTGATGTATCCTGCAAAACTATCCTTCAAATTCAATGGAGAAATAAAATATTTCCACAACAAAGAACAACTGAAGAACTTCATGAATGCCAAACCAGCATTGCAAAAAGCACTAAAAGATATTCTAGACAGAGAAAAGAGACCACAATCTCAAGAACAACGATAGAAATAACTCCCTAAACAGAACAAGTAAGTAAACAGACAGCAAAAGAAGGAAAACAACAAGTACATAACATGACTAGAATAAGCCAACATATAACCATTATAACCATTAATGTAAATGGCCCCAATTCTCAAGTCAAAAGGAAATGATTGGAAGAGTGGATTAAGGAAAACAATCCAACGATATGCTGTATACAGGAAACACATTTTACTCAAAAGGAAATCCACAGGTTGAAAGTTAAAGGTTGGAAAACAATTCTCCATGCAACACGTCCCCAGAAAAAAGCAGGGGTAGCTATTATGTTTGCACACAATGTAAACTTCAAACCAGGAACAATCAAAAGAGATAAAGAAGGCCATTACATACTAGTTAGGGGAAAGCTGCAAGAGGAAGAGGTAACAATCCTAAACATTTATGCACCAAACAACGGAGCACCTAATTTTACAAGTCAAATCTTAACAGATGTTCAAAATCAAATAACTAATAACACTATTGTAATAGGAGACCTAAACACTCCTCTGACGCAAAGAGACAGGTCAACTGGACAGAAACTCAGCAAAGAAATAACAGACCTGACCCAAAAGTGTGAACAAATGGACTTAGTAGATGTATACAGAGTGTTCCACCCCACAACATCAGAATACACATTTTTCTCAGCTGCACATGGGTCTTTCTCTAAAATAGACCACACTCTAGCCCTTAGAGCACATCTACCGAAATGCAAAAGAAATGAAGTTATCCCATGCATGTTATCGGACCACAGTGCAATGAAATTGGAAATTAATGACAAAGAGAACTCTAAAAACCCCATAAACACTTGGAAATTAGACAACAACCTCCTGAATAACCAATGGGTCACACAAGAATTTAAAGAAGAAATGAAAAAATACCTACAAATAGACGAAAATGCAAGTACAAGCTACCAAAATCTGTGGGATGCAATGAAAGCAGTCCTCAGAGAGAAATTTATAGCAACGAACTCATATACAAAGAAAACAGAAAGAGAGCAAATAAATAGCCTAATGCTACACCTCAAACTCTTAGAAAAAGAGCAACAAGCCAAACCAAGAGCCCAAAGAAGGGAGGAGATTATAAAACTCAGGGCAGAAATTAATGCAATGGAGATGAAGAAAACTCTACAAAAAATTAGTGAATCAAAGAGTTGATTCTTTGAAAGAATAAATAAAGTTGATAAACCCCTAGTCAACTTATTCAAAAAAAGAAGGGAAAGATCTCAAATTCATGCAATAAGGAATGAAAAGGATGAAGTCACTACAGATCCAAAAGAAATACAAAAGATCATTAATACCTACTTTGCAAATCTGTATTCCCATAGGATAGAAAATACAGAAGAAATGGACAAATTCCTAGAAAAGTACAAATTGCCAAAATTGAATCAGGAAGACGTAAATATCCTGAACAACCCAATATCAATTAATGAGATTGAAAACGTCATTAAAAACTTACCAATAAAGAAAAGCCCAGGCCCTGATAGATTCACAGCAGAATTCTATAAAACATTCAGAAAAGATTTAATGTAACACTCCTCAAACTCTTCAATGAAGTCGAAAAGGAAGCAACTCTCCCCAACACATTTCTGGAGGCAAGTATTATACTGATACCGAAACCAGAGAGAGACCCAAGCAAGAAAGAGAGCTACAGGCCAATCTCTCTAATGAACATAGATGCAAAGATACTCAACAAAATACTGGCAAATAGATTACAGCGAATCATAAGGAAAATTATACACCACGACCAGGTAGGATTCATCCCAGGAATGCAGGGATGGTTCAATATTCGGAAATCAATAAATGTAATATGTTATATTAATACAGTCAAACACAAAAACCATATGATCATCTCAATAGATGCAGAAAAGGCTTTCGATAAAGTCCAACATGCATTCATGTTAAAAACCTTAGAAAAAATAGGAATAGATGGCCTCTACCTCAATCTGATCAAAGCCATCTATGACAAACCAACAGCCAACATCATACTAAACGGACAAAACCCTGAAAACTTTCACTTTACAGTCAGGAACAAGACAAGGATGTCCATTGTCACCACTCCTATGCAACATAGTTCTGCAAGCGTTAGCCAGAGCAATCAGACAAGAGAGAGAAATAAAAGGAATAAGGATAGGAAAGGAAGAAGTTAAACTATCACTATTTGCAGATGACATGATACTATACATGGAGGACCCCAAAAACTCCACAAGAAAACTCCTAGAATTAATTGACAAATTCAGCAGCGTG
>PVLD010003951.1:22146-133451 GCA_004027595.1 Dinomys branickii
CCAAAAATCAATAGCATTCCTATACACGAACAACAAACAGACTGAGAGAGAAATTGAGGAAACCATACCCTTTACAATAGCAACCAAGAAACTGAAATACTTAGGAATCAATCTAACAAAGAATGTGAAAGATTTATTCAGTGAAAACTACAGTACTCTGAAAAAGGAGATCGAAGAGGATTTCAATAAATGGAAAAACGTACCCTGCTCATGGTTAGGAAGAACTAACATTGTGAAAATGGCCATACTACCAAAACTGTTGTACGGATTCAATGCAATTCCCATTGAACTACTGTTAGTATACCTCACAGATCTAGCGAAAATATGCCTCAAATTCATCTGGAAGCAGAAAAGACCCAGAATAGCAAAAGCAATCCTGGGCAATAAGGACAAGTCAGGTGGAATCACAATCCCTGACCTGAAATTATACTACAAAGCTACTGTAATAAAATCAACCTGGTACTGGCTAAAAAACAGACCTGAGGATCAATGGAACAGACTTGAAGATGCAACCATAACCGAAAACCCACTCAGCTACCTAATATTTGACAAAGGGGTCAACCAAACTCACTGGAAAAAAGAAGGCCTGTTTAATAAATGGTGCTGGAAAAACTGGCTTGCCTCTTGTCAAAAACTGAAAATAGACCCAAGTCTATCACCATGCACCAAACTCAGGTCAAAATGGATCACAGACCTCAACATTAAAACAGAAATTCTAAATCTATTGGAAGAGAAAGTAGGTAAAAATCTTGAAGACATAGGAGTAGGCAGAGAGTTCATGAACAAAAATGAAACTGCAAGGGAAACACTTCAAAGAATCAATAATTGGAACCTCATCCTACTGAAAAGTTTTTGTACATCTAAAGAAATCACCAGCAAAGTAAAAAGAAAACCCACAAATTGGGAAAATATCCTAGCTGGCTGTCCCTCAGACAAAGGTCTTCTATCTAGAACATACAAAGAATTAAAAAACATGTACCTATCCAAATTAAAAAACCCAATCCAGAAATGGGCATCTGAGATGAATACACACTTCTCAGATAAAGAGATACAAATGGCAAATAAATATATGAGAAAATGTTCTGCACCCTTTGTCATTCGAGAAATGCAAATAAAAACAACATTGAGATTTCATCTCACCCCAGTAAGACTGCCCAGTATGAAAAAATCATCCAGTAACAAATGCTGGTGAGGCTGTGGAGAAATGGTCTCTATTACACTGCTGGTGGGAATGCAGACCAGTGCAACCACTGTGGAGAGCCGTTTGGAGATTTCTCAGCAAACTAGGTCTAGAGGTTCCATTCAAACCAGCTATTCTCCTTCTGGGAATTTTCCCAGAATATCCGAAAACATCGTATCACTCTGATATATGTGCACCCATGTTTATAGCAGCGCAATTGGTAATAGCTAAAATGTGGAAG
Source organism: Dinomys branickii (assembly GCA_004027595.1). Classification (NCBI taxonomy): domain Eukaryota; kingdom Metazoa; phylum Chordata; class Mammalia; order Rodentia; family Dinomyidae; genus Dinomys; species Dinomys branickii. Next base: position 23,568 of record PVLD010003951.1, read on the forward strand.
CAACCCAAGTGTCCATCCACAGAAGACTGGATTAAAAAACTGTGGCATTTTTATATAATGAATATTATTCAGCTATAAAGAAAGACAGTTTGGGGGACTTTGTAGGCAAATCGTCAAAATTAGAAACCATACTCATAAGTGAAATAAATCAGCGGTACATGAGCAGGCAACGTATTGTGTCACTGGTGTAAGAACCTGAGGGTGGGAACATAAACTAAGAGACATGAAGGAAATCTGTTCAAAAGCAAAGAACAGATGGGACGAGGGAAAGGAGAAAAGAAAGAGGCAAAAATGTATGTATGTATATATGTATATACATATGTGCAGGAGGGCTAACATGGTTCTACTATTGTACTATGTCACTTAATGCTAAGGAATAGTTGATGACTGGTTATTCGATCAATCTTGTATGTCTGTATGTGTTATCCTGAGCACACACTTTGAAGATATCAATATGCAATGCAGCAACTATTGTTGGTTTTCTGTTGCTTTGTCTGTAATTCAATTCTGATCATGCTGTTATTGTACTACTTTGTGTCTCTTTGTTAATGCTTTCTGGTTTTTTTTTTTTCTATTGTTGATGTAGTTCTTTTTCTATCACACTTTAAAGGAAGGGAAGGAAAGAGAGAGAAAAAAAGAAAAATTATATATATAAAAATATGTAAGAAAGTATGCATGTACAGCATATCTTACATAGTTGTACTACTGACTTAGGTCACTTTATAGTAAGGAATAGTTGATGATTAATTGTTTCATCAATTTTGCATGTCTATATCTGTGTTCCTGAATATACACTTCGAAGTTATCAATATGTAAAGCAACAACCATTGTTGATTCTCTGTCACCTTGTCTGTAAATCAGCTTTGATTGTACTATTCTTATGCTATTTTGTGTCTGTTAATACGTTTTCATTCTTTTACTTTTAAAATAATTTAAAAAAATAAAAAAATTAAAATATAACTTGAAACATAGTGATACACAATTTATGATTTTAGCTGAGGTGATTAATTTAAAAACAGAATATAAATTTAACTTGATTTTGTATCTATGTGTTTAGTGTGATAGATATTTGTATGGTGTGTTTAAGTGATGCAGCATTGTCTCCTCTGGAAGCCGTATGTTTAAATCCCATACTGATTGTAAAAATTAGAAATTTAAAGATACTTTAGATTTTTTCATGCAAGATGTGTGAATTACTTGCAATCACTAATTTGCCAGCAGGTCCACATTCCTATTGTTACTGTATCTTTGTTAATTGGTTAAGTATTGTTTTGAACCAAAGAATGTAACCAGTTTTTAGTTGAGAAAGATGAATTATAGCTCAATCACAGCTCAGTCTTATTTAGGGGCTAAGAGAAAAATATTTCAGTATGAGCAATTATTTAATAAGATACAAATAATAAAGAAAAATGTGCATAACAACAATTAAAGAATTAATAGTTCTAACACAAAGCACCACAAATAAGAGGTTCTACTTGAGATTTTGAACACACTGCATGCTACAGAGAGCTGAATTAGATCATCACTGTGTCTATTGTGTGTCGTTGTTTAGAGCTCATGGAGGCTGTTAAGTGTAATTACTTTCCCTTGAGGCTCTCAGGGTAAAGACGCTTGCAAAGGTGAAGCTTCTAAATTAGAGCAGCTTCTCATGAATAGGGATGCCCCTTATTTATTACTAGTTGGGAAAAGCAGCAGGTCTGAAAGATGCCTACATCAAGTTCTGGGCGAGAATGATGGCATGGGAGAGAAAGCAGAGTTAATTTTGAGTAATATGCCTGAGGAATTTTTCAGCAGGATCTATTCACCATTTCTTTGACATACTATGGGGTTTTCTTTGATAAGTTTTACAAAGAAAGATGAGTAGAGGTTTTACATCTCAACCCATGAGTGCTTCTCTTTGTTTGCAATATATTGGGCCTAGCATTTTAAACTTAGTTTTGTATATCATAAAACATTGAAAATAAGATATCTTTCTTTATCATGTTATATTGGAAAATTGATATTAAATATTGCATGCTTACTTTATCTCTGTTTTAAGTATATACATATTTATTCATTATAAGTATTTTATCATAACTATTCAACCAAACAAACTGAATTATGTTCCAAACCATATTCCTTCTTCCTTTTAAATTTTTTCCAAAATGATTTTGTAAAATATTGTAATTACCATACAGGGAAAAGAATTTCAGGCTAAAACAATGTTTTGGTTCATTAGTTTGTTATATATAGAAATCAAGTATGCTAACAACAAAAATGTAACATTTATTTATTTTTATTATCTAGACACACTTATGTAAGAGTATTTCTCAAATATTTTACAAAGATATAGGAAAAGATACAAAAATATGAAATAGAGTGTGAATAAATAAATGGTTGTGTGTGAGAGAAATTATTAAGGCTTTCTACTCATTCAGAGATATGTAATAAAGCATCTTTGATTATTTTGGAATGCACCTTAGGAAATCTTTAAGTTAACCTGTAAGAAATTTACTCTACACTCTTTTATGTTCTGTTAGAATTTAAGTATTGAATTCAGAGTAGATATGTAATATTTGCCATATAAATTAACACAAAGTTACCTGTAGATATATTCTATATCACCAAAAACAACTAGGTAAGTAACAGATCCCCTCAGATAAGAACCTATGATATTCTATATCTAGCATATTAAAACCTGAGTTGATTAGAAGAATATGGTGACTGATTGCAGGAATGAGGGGTGTTGAGTATTTAAGGAAGAGAAAAGTATGGCAATAAGATGCCATGGTCTGTGGAAATCAATGGATTTAAGTTTCAGTGCTGGCTTTGTCATTTAATAACTATGCAGCCTGAAAGAAATTTCTTAACTCATATTCCTAAGCCTATATTGCTGACATTATTATGATATGTAAATACTACATGAATGTGCATTTGGCATCTATTGATCAAATATCCATGTGATTCTGTCTCAACGTCTTGCAGCTCAGGGAGGCCATATGGGAGGATCTAGGGGATAGGTTAGGTCTGAAAGGATGAGTGTCATTTCCATGAAGAAAATATAGAAGCCAATGAGCCATTCTTTCTCTTTTGTCTAAAATCTTACAATGTAAGCATAGGTCTGGGAAGGTAGGAAATACTCATCTGTGAAGGGGAGAGGCAGAAATTACCTCTTTGCCTTTCCATGATTCCCAATATTCTTTTTGATCTGGATCTCTGATCTGTCCAGACTGAGAGCAGGAGGCTAGAGGAAAAGAAAGGCAGGGGCGAGGCCAATTTTACCTGGTGGCACTGTTCTGGCTGTGAAAAGCAGTGGAAGGTGATTTTCTCTTCAGATTTTGTCGGCCACTTCTGGAATGTGGGGAGTATTCCTCCTGGTAGTGACGGTTTTTTCCTGAATTCAATAGTCCAGCTGGTCCCTCATCTCACTCAAGCTGTTTCTACGAAGATCTGATCCCCCTAGCAAGGAATATGGGGCAGAATCCTAAATCCATGTGTGTCTTTCTCCATCACATGGTACCCACAGATCATCAAGTTTCCCCACACTCTTGGTATTTGTTTAAAGCATTTCCCACTGCTTATTTGCTTCAAGAAGTCAGACCATCCCCTCATTCTCTGTAACTCTTTCCCATTTCCACCTCCAAGCTATTTCCCACTTTCTAAGATTTGCAAAACTGTGGCAAACCAGTTCATCATCTGTCTGAACTACTGTGTCAACTGTGAAATATGGGAGAAATTAGTGTCCGCTATCCTAGTGTATCCATAGACTTTTTAACAGTTTTGTGTCAACACATGGAAATGTTCTATTTTTTGTTAAGACACTTGCTGCATAGCTGTTAATGAAAAACTAATATTCCAGAAATACGTGCAATGTTCTTATGGGTCAGAAGATAGGTCTCTACCTCAATGATGTCATCCCTTACCTGAGCAGATGAATGCACACTCAGTGCCCACTACTTGCAGAAGCCTGGAAAAGTGAAACAAATGAAGTACTCCCACTTTAAAAGTTCTATTTTCTTTCCATTGTTATATATTACTGTTTTCCTGTTATTATAAACCAATTTTCTACTTTGGAGAACAAGATCGATATTGACACAGAATAGGATTACAGAATTCAAAAGTTTTTGATATATTTTTGCCTCCTTGGACCTCTGGAAGCTAAGAGTCACCAGCAGCTCTACTGCAGCCGCCCAAGAAAATATGGTCAGGGCTCTTGTTATTGCTCTGTCTGGACAAACTGACAGGATCTGATCTGGAGACTGACAGGATCTGCTCTGGAGTGTTTCAATCAGGATGTGAAGATGTATCCGCTTCACTAAGTTGGACTTAGGGATCTTCCTTCACTAGGGCACCCACTCAGTGAAAGAGACCATGCTAAGTCTTTGTACATGCAATAAAGCATTTGAAAAGCTTTCAAAAACTGTGGTGACAAAGCTTACATTTTCTTTGATCATTTGTTCCTTGTACTGCCCATCCTTAGCTGTCTTAATTCCTCTTTCCATAATGTATGCAGAAGGCGTGTGTTGTTACACTGATTGCACATAAGGGCAGATACTGGGTCTCTGTCTTAAGAGAAGAGTGTTGCTACTGTGCATGAGAAGTGAATATCCCTCATTTGTGAGAGGTTCCACGCAGATGGACCATGGCTCGCATCCTTGCATGGTGTCTGTTTAGATCCAGTTCCTTATTCCTGGCTTCCTTGGCTTTCATCAATTCAGAATCCATCACTATCAAACACACCAACATGGTGGTCTTCAGGGCAAAAATACCTTTTTAACTGAATAGTTGGAATTCACAAGAGTAAAGGAAAATTTGTAGGATGTTGGAACATAAAATATGATAAAGTAAAATGGAAGTGGTGGTTATCTGTCCAGTAAACATGCCATGTCAGAGTGGGATGGGGAAGGTAAAAATGGTCTTTGATATAATTGCATAAGAAGTGGATTCACACAAATATAAAAGTCTGTCAGTAGCAAGAATACCTGAGAACTGAAGGAGAAAGTGCCCTCTGTTTCTAGTGGGAGTATAAGTTAGTACAATACCTTTAGAGAACAACTTGGCAATATGTAGTGACGGTATAAAAGGGCTGAGCCAGTGTTTATGCAATTTCTGTCTTAAATGTATCGCATAAAGCCAGACTCCAACGTGTGTGCACAGGGCCCTGTGAAATACTGCCAGTGTTGGTCATGACTGAAAACACAAGGGGCAAAAATGAAACTTGAGACCGACCAGCCTAATGTTCATAATAGAATGGATTATAAAATGTCATATATTTATATACCAGTGTACCACACAGCAATGAAAGCACATAAACCAGATTTAATAATACAAATATCAATGAAATGTAATAATAAAATTTTGAATAAAATAGCAAATGGCAGACTATCTAAAATTGAAGGTAAGGAGAAAGGAACTGTATATATTTTTACTTTTAATATATATTTTAGATAGACAAATACATACAAAATGCATAAAGAATTGTATGATATAATAAAAGTCTAGAAACCACATATAAAACTATAACCATAGTAAGGCACAGAGGGAATGAATTGGAAGGTATGTAAAAATAAAGAGGGGGTGGGTGAGCTATAGCATTGTGCTCTGTGTGTGTTAAACTGTGAACTACATGACAATATTACTATTAAAAAAAGCATGGAGGTGATTAAAGCCTAATCCCAGAATAGTAGAGAGGAAAGAGGAGGTGATTGGTTAGAGGAAATACAAAGTAGGCCACCATCATATTTATAGCATTTCCAGTATTATTGTGAAAAGCAAATACATTTTTATTACTGTATAGATCTTTGCCTATTTGAAGCATAATGTTTTAAAATAAACTCGGCTTTCAAAACTATTGTTTCTGCAAAGGGCTGAACAACCCAAGTTTGAAAGTGAGCAACTGTATACTGACATTTCATTCTTTGTAATTTTACTACAGTGAGCTCAATTCACATCAGGAAAGTGTGGATGATCCTAATTGTGCTAATAACTCGATGAGTAAATTACCAGGACACATGGAAATGTGGAAAAGAAAAAGAGATCAGATTTTGAGAAACCATTTTACTTTGTTTGCACGTTTTGCTTTTGTTACACAATCTTCAATATGCTTAACATTCCTGACTTTGATATATTTTAAATATATTTTCCAATACTAAACACATTATTTATGATGTTATGTTGCAATGACAGTATTTTTAGTTTCTGTACTAATCTATTTATCATAGCAATGAAATGAAAATATAAACTCCATTTGAAAACAAAGCAAAAATAATATATTTACCTTAAAACAATAAACCTAAAGTAATAAAAGTAAGAATTAAGTTTTGTTTCTCCTCTTAGACTTGATTTAGACAGGCCAATTTTCTTCCTCAATTGTTGATTTCCTTTCCTTTAGAAAGAATAGATACCAGTGCAAAAACTGTTGTGGGAAGTACATGAAATTAAAATACAAATGTTAAATTAAACATGTCAATGCACACACAGGCAATTTAATATTAGTGCATGGAACAAAATGAATGTCCAAAAATCAACCACTCTATCTTATCAATAAAAATAAAATTATACACTCCTACAATTGTGTCCATGCTGGAAGTTCTACCAAGTCACTGGGTTATATTAGCTCTCTCCCATACCTAGATATATGATTTATGAATGACAGATCAGCAGATGTTTATATAAGTATGTAGATATCCTAGGTGTATTTAAATGTTTTAGTAGTAAAACTATTTAACTTGAGCTAATATTTTAAAACTTTTTTCAATGTCTTACAAAACTAATGTTTTTAAAAAGAAATTCCAAAACAAAGTAAAATCCAGCTTAAATGATAGTTTCATAAATCTTCATGGATCTGTAATTTACATGTTTTTTTAGAAGACATGAAAAGTAATTTGTTTGTGTGTGTGTGAAGGATTAATTTAAGCATAGAAGGGTCTCCCTGGTTCATTACATATCGCATGGGCCTTGTTCAGAAGACTGTGTGTTGAGACGCCTGCAGCAGAACATCCTGCCCTAAGTGGAAACTCCCTGCGAGCTTGGCCTGCTATTAGGATCTCTTTCTCACCTATCTGAAAGGTAGATGTTTGTTCCTTCAAACACTTGGCCAGCTCTGGGGGGACACAGACTCCACAAGGACAACTCTGGTCCCAAACACAACTGGAACACTGCCACCTTTCTCTTCAATGCTGCATAAGGGGCCTCAGTGGGAGGAGGACCTTGGGATCTCAGCAGTGGAGGGGACCCTCTGCCTGGATCCTTCCTGGGTAAAACCCTGAAGGCTAGGTAACAGGGTCACCCCGCATTGCAATGGGAATTTCAGGCAGTGAAGCTCTTCTAATCAGGTGACATAACTTTCTTTCAGTGCTTTCTCTTTCTTCTGTATAGTCATATATTTGTGAATTAACAGTTTATTAAACTTTGCTTTATTACTTTTACCTCAGTGTTCTACAGTTTTGAATCTGAAGCTCTAAATTAAGCCACTGAGACAGACTGTAGCCTCTTAAGGCCCCAATGTGTAAGCATAAATGTATATATACATTAAATATGACATATATAGAGTAAGCATAGTTATACAAATTTATACAAACAGGTTTATGCAGATATACATATACATATATGAAAACCTAAATATTAAAGCAAAAATATAAATTAGGGACAGAGCTTTTGTTTTATGTTTTCTTTAAATAATGTTTACCTTTAAAATTATTTTGGAAGCCACTTCTAAGGTCAGGTGTTACCAAAAATGACTTAAATACTGATGTTTTCTGGGGACTATAATTAATGAGTTTTATTTATGGTTAGAAAAAGAGAAAGAAGAAAGAATGTTAGGCTTGTATGGTAAGCTCTCCTTTAAGAAGCATTTGATGGGAACTCTTGAAAAAATTAAAAATGAGAAATTATTTTCTCTTGAATCATACTTTTATTAAGCAAGCAGTTCTTATGTAGTCACTTACAGTTTACATGTTAAAATAAATCAAACCAAATACTTCAGGATGAAATAAAGTCTTTGAATGGTTCCCACTGTAAGACACTATAAGGAGAAAACAAAAAACCCCAAATCTTAGCTTGTAACCTGCTGAGAGCACATTTTAACCCTGGCTCAGAATGCATTTCCCTGCCCAGGTGAGAAGGCCTAGTGTTACTTTTGTTTTCAGCATATGGTCAACTTGTTTCGCTGAAGTGCAGTCATATATTGGATGTTCTGACCCCCTGCCATAGAGAATTCCACAGGCAAGAGCTCCATGCTATGAAAAGTGGTCTTCACCTAGAGTGGCTCAGGAAGGAAGGGAAAGTTCCTCAGATTACCTTTTGCAATACCCTGGGCCCTCGCCATCTCCCGTCCACTGCTCTTTGCAGCTGCTGAACACCTCTGGACTCATTGAGGCTGGGTGACTTGGCTGCCTCCCCCTATGGCAATATTTCTCTTTCAAAGGACAGTTGCCATGATTGTATAATTTTGTGCCAGGAGAGCGAGGCTTTGTGGTGGACCAAGCTGTGCTGAAAGATAACAAGCACAGAAACTAAAGTTTAAGTGGAGAAAACTTTGACAAACTCTGAGTGGAATTAGAAGAAAGTGTTCTTTCCACATTGAATATGTCTTGTATTTTTAAAAATGGTCAAATGCACAGTCGGGACACTTAATCTCTCCTATTAAATTTGATCTGGTTTCTCAGTGTCTTAGTGAGCATGTGGAGAGCAGCAGTGTGTAGACAGATAGAATTGGTACAAAGTCAAGAAGCACGGTGGGTCTGTGTGTCACTCGGTCATCTCTCTTGGCTCTGACACACCATTGTCCATCCGGGGCATCTCCTTATTATTTGCTATCTCTTGTAAAATGGTATTTCCTTCCCATATTTCACGAGATGCAATCATAGATGTGAGGCAAGGTTTGGACCTAAATCTCTACAAATATTCTCAGTAATACAGTAGTGAAATTCTAACTGGCTGAGGTACTCTTGGATCAATTTAAAGATAGTGAAATAATCACGTTCAAAGAATTCTTCCTCGGCAACCAAAGCCATGGCTAAATGAGTTGCCCACGCCCGGTCAGGAACTTGGGAGCTTACTTTGGTTTACATTATTTTATGTGGGCGAGTTCACTAAAACTTACCTGTTTTTTCTTACTGAAGTATTTCTAATTTTGTTCAAATTCTTGCTATTTCCACTTCAGTTCCGGGGTCTGCTGCCTCTACTCATAGCCACAGAATACAGTGCTGGCCAGTGACACCAAGCAGGGAGTAAAAGGGGAGAATGTATTCACTTTTCAAAACAAAGACGGAAAGTTTCTAAGCAAGCGAGTTTTTATTGTCATAGTTGTGGTTCCTTGTCTGCAGCTATTTTCTCATCCCTGATCCCCACCTCATACAATAGTATAATAGTGACACAAGGAATAGAAATGGACATTTTTGACTGAACCACAGAATAAGGCATTTAGAATAAACATATCAACTAAAATTGAATGTTGGATAGTATTTGGGGACAGTTAAAGTAGCCCCAAACTCTCTACCTCCAGTATGTTTTCAAATGAAAAGTCTAATTTCCATTTTTAAGTAACTTCTTGCAAGATTTCTACTACTCTCAGTTTAACGCAATGATTCCTTACGTGTACGTCAGAGTAGCTCTCCCAGCCGTGCGTAATGTACTGCAGCCTAAACATAGAAAGAGAAGTTAGGAGTTTGACCTCTCTTTCTAGCCTCAATTTCATTCTTTTTTAGTTATTTGTTAATCATTTAAAACAGGTAACAGTTTTTCTAATAATTTAAATGAAGCAGAAGCAGCCACTAGATATTTAGTTCCCCAAAGCTTAAATGGTAGCTAATATTGTACAATCGGAGACTCCAACATCTGACGTAGTGGCCTTCCTATAGTATTGCTTGGATTTATGTTCAGTTAATTTATAGTTTGGTAAATCTATTAGAACCTCAGGCAGAGATATTGAGAGAGGGTTGGGCAGAAGAACCTGGAATCCAGAACACACATCCGGGCTATGTATATCCTCCATTCACCAGTGGCACTGACAGTATTTTGGATCGCAAGGCTGAATTGTAGTATTTCGGAGCAAAAGGGAGCAGAGGGAAGGGAGAACAGACTGAGCCACTGAGTCTGGTTTATTGGTGGGGTAAATAGTGCTGCTGAGAAAAGGAATGGTGAGTGCCGCGGTATCCAGCAAAACAAAGTGTGAACCTATGTGATCCGCGGTAATAAATACTGATAATTTCTCAAGTTGGCTAAAAAGTTCACTTAACCGTTGGTTTTAGACACGTGAAGTGTTCTGGGAGGGTGAGCATCCAGCCTAACGTATATGTGGCACTCTTGGTTTGTACCTGTTGTCGAGGTTTAACTAACAGTAGTGTTGTCTTTCATCCTCGCATGTCATAGTTCGGACAATGAGAGGTATGAGCATCTTACTAATTGGTCACATTTATAAGAGCAGTTTCAGTGGAATTTCGTGACTAACAATCTGACTGCAGAGTATGTAAGGAGAAAGGAGGAAAGAGTAGAAGATTTTGGAAAAGAAACCAAAAAAATCTTTTGCTACCAATGTAGATGGAGAACTGAATGAAAGCAGGGGTGGAAGTAAAGCACTGGACTTGTGTGCCAAAGGAATTGCATATGGTGAATGATAGATGTAAAAGACAAAGGGAACAAGTTCTGAAGTAATCGGGGAAAAATTGGTCTTGTATTTGGTGGAAGAATTGGTTTCAAATGAATGAAAACTAGGGCAATTTTTTGAAGGTCTCTTCTTTTTTAGATGTTTTGTGGGTAAGACACTGGTTTGCCCTGTGTTCTTCCCTGTGTGCTGCTCAAGAATATTTGCATATTTACCAGGTGTAGTGATGCATGCCTGTAATCCTAGCACTTGGGAGGCTGAGGCAGGAGGCTCGCTGTGAGTTTGATGCCAGCCTGGGCTACAAAGTGAGTTCAAGTCCAGGCAGAACTGCATAGCGAGAACCTGTCTCGAAAAGATTAAGATAAAAGAATATTTACATACTCAACAGCCATTGAACAGAGGGGAATTCTCTTCCTAGAAAAGTACATGTTTGCTGATGGCTCCACAAAACAGAGGTGGTGTCTTCCACTGAAGCAGAGGACTGGCAGATTTACTGCCCTTTATAAAATTTGAATTCCCTGAGCTCCGGGTTGCCCTCCTGTACTGTAGCCCACTGTATGTTCAGCTGTCGTATGCCTGCTTCATATTGCCTTGGGAATTAGATGTTAGGGAATGAAACCAGAAATTCAAATATTCTGGCCCTTGGTATTACTGTAGGTAATAAACTGTTTTACATTTCTGCTTATACCTTCTCCCACACCAGGATAAATTCTCCAGGTTTCTCCTCTGTTTTTATAGGAAAACTGGCTTTTATGGTTTTTGACAATACAATCTTTAGATGATCTAAAGTCAAGTAATACAAATGTAATCTCACATTTTTATCATTTTTCAGTGTATATAATATTTCATTTCAGTTTTTAGGTCATCAAATACATCAATATAGTACTTTATCCCTTTTGAGTTCCACAGCTTGCTTAGAAAAATTTTATTCAACTTCTTATAGATAAATGAAAGACTATCCTCTAACTTTTTCTGGTATTTCTTTTTTTACAGTTCCATTTAAAGATTAAATACCTAGCAGACATAAAATGTGTAATTTTTTGTGTAAGGTTTTATTCTTCCATGTACATAGCTAGTTATCTCAAAACTATTCAAAACCATCCATACCTGATTATTTTAAATGTCTTTTTGTATGCTGTATTAAGTGCTTACTATGCAAATTTTATCAGATCTTCCTATTTACGCATGTATTTGTATGCATAAATATCTGAATATATTTAACATTCCAACACATTTAGTTAGAATGTTGCTGTGTACTCTACTATAAATGCACTATTCAAGAGGAACTAAAATATGAGTTTTTCATGTAAATTAGAATGTAAATGAGAAGATAAATACAGAAAAGGTCATCAAATAAATATATAGTTTGAACCAGTGGTAAGAGCCATGAGGGGAACAAAAACTGCACTGACAGGAAGTTGAGGGGAACAAAAACTGCACTGACAGGAAGTAGAGGAAGGTAGAGACTGCCTCTCTGCTGCAGACGCCATTATCGCCGACACCAGGCTGCACCGCTGAACACTTTAAAGAACGGGGAAGAGTCTCCTGAATTTATGGAACAGTGAACTCATAGGTGGTGTTCAGAAAAGTCATGCAGTAACTGCAATAATTTTTGCTTGCCAGTCAATAAAGCCTGCCACATAGTGCTTGATCCTCTGATTCAATGGGCTCCAGGCAATTAGCCATACTGTGCATCTATAATACTCTCAGATTCTCAAGAAGTAAATATTCAATTTAGAGGCAAGGTAAAATCTTTTATTTATAGCCCTGGTTATTGTGATAAATTTTCCAGTATTTATTCTGTTGGAAATAACTTAGTCCACTCTTATCTCTAAGAACTAAAGAATGGATTTAAATGTAGAAAACAAGATGAAAAATTAAATATCTAGCTTCTGTAAAACAAAACAAAACAAAACAAAATTCTCACTCCCAAGAAGTGATAACACCAGAAAGAGCCTTTGGTTTAAGAGTATGAGTATAACTTTACCGGGAGTCAAAGTCAGGTCCTCACGCTCACCAGGCAGGCGCTGTGTAGCTGAGCTACATCCTGGCTCCTGAGTGTGACTTTTGAACTCTTGAAAATGCTTGCTGTCAGCTTGAAGGTAAATATATATATAGAATAAAGAGAATTGTACCTTGATATGTTTTACCTCCAACCTGCCTCTGGGATTACTTTTTAAAAATTTATTTCTTTTATTTTTTTAAATTTTACTTTTTATTATTAAGATATATATCTGATTTATTTCAGACAGATATGTTTAAATATCACATTGTTTCTCTTGTACAAGACACTGAAAGCATCAGTAAGGACCAAAATGGATGACAGGTATTAGGATTACTTTTAAGTTCAATAATGTTTCCTTCTCGTTAAATCATTTTTAATTGAGATTTTCTGGTTTTACAGCTAAAAATATTATGAATACACTATGAATACGTAGTGTATCACTTTAAACCCAAATCTGAACCCTGAAAATTGGGAGAGGATTATCAGAGAAAAAAAATGACTGATGTCTGCGAAATTTGTATCCCTCTTGGCCTCAAACAAGCGTAGATACATGAAATTTCATGGCATTATTTGGTAATAATTATGGACTTTCAAAGGTGTTTCTTTGCCGTCTGTTGCTAGTTCTGCCTATTATATAATTGCGTTGTCGTCTTTATTTCTCTTTTTAAAAACAACGATGCTGCGGTGCTACTGGGCATCGCACCATAAAGTGACGTCATCTCACTCTTCCGCAGTTACGCCCTAGGAGTACAGTTGATCTAAAGGAGATAGAACAGGGACTCCCAGCGGAGGACGGGATCAAACCGAGACAGTACTGACTCTTTCCTGTGCTCCCAAGTTCCGTCTTGTCTTTTTCTCGTGCTTGCTGCTGGATGAAAACCTTTGATCCCAGTCATGAACTGTTTGGTCACACACCCATTCTGCTGTTACTTTTCATGTAATTTTTATTAGGCTCCATACTGAGACTTTGCTTCCCGTGTTAGTGTTTAGCAAGACAGTAGTTGTCTCTTTTCCATGTCTCTCCTGTTTTCCTGTTCTGCATAGTGATGAGGATATAACAAGAATGCTTAATGCTAAAATATATATTTTACTCTAGTTTTACAATTTCATACTCACAAAACATACCACTGAGGTAATTTCTATCCATAACTGGCCTTAAAAATAGTTCACAACCATACTGAAGATTTTCATATGAAAGTCACTATAAGAATTGGCCTTAGATTGCACCCAGATATATTAATTTAGTTCATAAATCAGTTTAATCCATTTCTATACTTTCCAGGAAGAGAAATTAAAATCTTCCTCTGACTATTTTCTAACTTTCCATTATAGAATTAAAAAGCTGCTAGGTCAAATAGATTATTTTCTAGAAATAAGTTATTGATGATTATTTAAAAATCACTAGCACATGTGGATTGTGCTTCAACATCTCACTTCTGGAAATATAGATACAAAATGAGGTGGTTATGAAATGACCTAAAGGAAAAAGTTTTGTGTGCTATGTGAGGAAAATTCTTAGAGGCAAAGAGGATGAACAGGAAAATAAGAAACGTCATTTTTTAAACATGTAGCACTTAAACCATTAATTTATGAGTAATTTATTAATTATCATTAATTTATTTGGGCATTCCTAGCAGAACAAAATACTAAAAAACAGCTCAAATATCATTCCAGAAATTGGGCAGAAAATATGACTTATGTTTTTCTTTTGTGTGTTGTATGTTTCTCTTATGCACCTCTCAGAATTTATTATACTCATTTAATTTTCTCTGCTTTTCTTGTTATGTGTATTAATTTTTTGTCCGTTTGAACTTATCATTGATACCCTTTGCTGATTTTAATGAAGTATTGATCTTATCGTTGTTTTTATTAAAACATCCACTAGTAATTGTTTCATTTTTACATGTCTATATGCATACTAAAATCCTTCTGTCTAGGGTTAGGAAAAAAATCTGAACTTTACAGAACAATGGAAGACTAGATCCCTTGTAGGAATCAGAGTGCTAAAATAGCAAAAGATTTAGATATGTTTTAAAAATCATTTTAAGTCTTAAGAGTGTGATGAAAGAAGTCAACATATTTAATATTAGGAAACCAGAGACAAAAATGAACTGCATCTACTGTGTCTTGAAAAATATTTCCCAAGCCACAGACATGTGAAACTTATATTTTGACGACCTTTACTGACCTGAGTAACAGAGGTTGTATGTTTGCATTTTCCAAAGAGAGGAGTCCATTAGCACACGTGGTATCTTAGTTTGGGATTCCCAAAAGATATTCTTTCAGAATAAAGGAGGCAGAACCACCATCACCAGGAATTCTCGTGGAAATTGGCTTGGAATGTGGCAGAGTAAAAGACTTCCCAAGCAACGACAGGGACAAGCTGCCCCACTGAGCATTTGCCATTTTAACCAACTTGAAGATCAGTGGGGAAAATATGCAGCGTTTAAATTCGAGTGGACTGAAAGAGACACTGTAGGTAAAGTGCAGAGTTCCAAGACAAAGTCTACTGCTAATGTTACCGCCCTGATCCGCGTCAGACAGAGTCTTGCTTTTCCCTCTGCTAGCTGAGGGTGAAAGAGGGGTGGTGGAGACAGTCCCTCAGCTGCTTGGCTAAAGCACTGTCGTAGCCCAGTCGAAGGGCACCAGAAGAGCGGCGGGGTTTATAAGCCTGTGCCTGGATTCTGCTTTTGTTTTTGTTTTCATGTGTGTGTGACTGGCCTGGTACTGGGTGTCAGATCTCAGACTTGGACTTCGCTCTGCCCCTAGATGTATCTCTCTCCATGCTGCATGGTGTTGGGTTACCAGTGAGGCAAGCAGCTTGTTACTGTCTATTTACTTAAATAACAATATTATGCCGAAACTACATCCTGTGTTGTCTTCCTGGCTTCCTTAGCTTCTGTGAAAGTAGTTTGGTGGGGAATAGCTACTCAGCTCAGCGCAACTGTGAGAGATGATTCCTGGAAAGGGTAGCTGCTGACTCACAGTCTTCTCACTAAAACTCCGTGAAACGTTATGCTTTTTAACCCATGCACAGTAGGATAGTGTGGCCTAGCTCAGTGGCTCTCCAGGACTCTGAAGTGCAGGAGCACAGCGTTACCAGACTAAACAGAAAATCCTAATAATTCTGATCGCTATATTGGGTTGGAGGGAAAATATGTAAGTGATCACTGATCATGTTTTGTTACACGAAATGGAATATAATTATACATAAATAATGGAAAGAAGAAAATGAAACATTTGTTGCCAGATTGATTTAAATATTATAAACAAAACATTATATAAACACATTTATAAAAATAATACAATAACATAGTAACTTTTTTGTTTCATAACAGTCCCAGGCACAATGTTAAAAGTTATAAAGAGAGAAAATAAACTTTGTCTTCAATATCGGACTTTAAGTATTATTACTAAGTCTTAATTTTGAGCCTGATCAAATATTGTTGGAATACAATTTCTCCTGACTCTAATGTAGTAAATTTGGTGGAAATGTATGTGATAAACTTTAAAACTATTCTGTGAAGGGTTGCAAAGATATATTATCAATTTTGCAACAGTAAAAGCTTAATGAATATACATGAAAGTCATTTTACATCAATATGTTAAATACGTTATAGTCTCACTTTTAACCAATTCCATCATGCAGCCTTGGAGAAGTCATCAATGTAAACACTTCTGCCCTTTCCATTTATACTTCTTACAGTTTATTATATTATTATACAGTTATTATATCTTTATAATTATATCTTACACTTATTATATCTTACAGTTATTATATCTTTTTAAGGATATAATAACCTAATTTTCAGAGATAGTTATAAAACAGTTAAAATATGCACAATAAATCAAAATGAAAATGGTTTTACTTTTGTTATTACCATTTTAAATTTATTTTTATATTATTAATAATTTTCATTTCTTATTAGGAATGTCTACCAAATATTTGGAATTTTAGATTCAAAATCTTATGTATTTAAGGAATGCATATTTTACCTTCTGTTTCAGGATAGTAAGTCGAGCATAAAGTTCAGTTTTAGCCTCCTGTTTCAAATATATAGAGACAGTATGAAATTTAAAAACCAAGGGAACAGACAAACCCACAGAACTAGGCTCTCTCCCTGGACCAGAAGTTGTAATGAGGTCCTGAAAGTTAGGAAACAAATAAAATTGAAGAGATAAGTCTCAGCCAAGAACACGTACAGGAAATTGCCTCTGTGGTTATTGCTGAAAGCTAGCCAAGCCAAGAAGAGACTCTGAAGTGCTTGGGGCCCCATCTTTTCCAGATCTTCATACATTTCATTTCATTATGTGGGCTTAGTGTTAGGTAATAAGATGCTTACCTCAACAGAGATGCCACCTACATGTACACACACACACACACATAAATCTCAAATTTCTTTTAACATCATGACCATATATTCCTAAGAATCAGTTGCATTTACAGAATGATTCAGAAATATATTCAAAGTTTCATAATGTTCAGATCAAGTATGATGACAACAGCAGTAACTTTACAACTTGACAAAATATTCCTCAACTAAAAGCACCCCACCTACTTAATACTGCTATATAACTCTTCATTTTATAGCTAAAGTAGAGATCACTATGTAGACCTATGTGACAATATTGATATTACAAATATTACCTGGTATTTATTCTATATTTTTGATGTAGAATTACCATCTAACTTTAACTTATACTCACATGTTTGAGTCTCAAAAAATCTTATGTAATCAGTACTATAATTAGTCTGAGTTAAAGACACAGGGAACTTAACTAGTGTGCCAGTTTCATAAAACTATTAGGTGGCAGAGCTAGGATTTGAATTCAAGCAGTCACTGTCAAAAGCCCAAAGTGTGACTTGTCCACTTCATGCACCCCTCAAATGAGAGGCGACACATAAAACCAAAATGACGTATGATCAAACTGACAGAAAAATCCACAGATATGCATTTAAATATAAAAAGCAACAAGAACATAAATAAATGAACTAAACCTGCAATTTAATAAAATATTAAAGGAACAATGAAATAAACCTTACAGTAACAGGATTAAATTAATGCACCTACAATGAGAAATTAATGAAATAGGACAAAAATAAAAACAGCAGAATTGACCAATAAAAAGAAAAGCCAGTTCTTTGAAAGATCAATAAGATGAACAAGCCTTTGGCAAATATGATGAAGAGCTAAATAAAGAGAAAAAGCACAAAGGAGAAAGAGAGACGAAGAAACACACAGTCAAAATGAGAAAAGGAGGTCAGGACTCAGGTCTAGAAGAGATTAAAATATCCGCCTCAAAGGACACAATCACAGCTTCATCCTGAAGAAATGTAACATTAGACAATTCTGAAGAGAACTATACATGCTGGAACTGAACCTGGAAAATAGCAAATCTGACTAAAACCATAACCTAGAAGAACTTAGAAAAATCACTGTATAGATTTGCCCTTAGGAAGGGCATGTATATGCTCCATGGCACTCTACCAGAAATTTTAAATAAATTTCAAATGATGAATAATTATAGAATTTTAGATCATGAAAAATATAGGAAGTTACATGTGGTATAATGTTCATATATGTGTCCTGACAAAATCTGACGAAAACATCATAAAAGGAAAACTGAAAACCAATTCAAAACTGAGGAAAAATTTAAGTTATTAGTAAGTCAAAGTATTCCTCTTTTGGCTGTGTGTGTGTGTGTGTGTGTGTGTGTGTGTGTGTGTGTGTGTGATACCGCAACAGGAAAGAAATATGTCCTTTAATGTGTTTCTAAGTACTTATTTTCTATGATAGATGTCACTGAATAGTTATATGGAAAGTTACTACCCAAAATCATGAGTCAGGCAAAATCAGAAATAAATTCTCAACTATGTATTTGATGGCTTACTTTGATCTTTAAAAACACTAACTGTCTTTAGTTAGACTACTGTCTTTCTGCATTAAATATTGGTAATACTTTTCACATCTTATTTGTGCTCTTGGGGAAGTTATCTTCATTTTTCCACGTAACTGATTAAATTTCTCTAGGTTTTATTATATTTACTGCTTTTATACCATTTTTTTCTATTATATTTGTTCACTTATTTTTTTTAATTATACACACTTTAAAAAGAGAAAACTCGTATCTTAGAGCCCTGTCCTTCATTTTATTTTATTTTTTGGTACTTGGACTCAAGCTCGGGTCCTTGCACTTGCCAGGCAGACACTGTACTGCTGAGCTCCATCCCTGGCCCTGTCTTTTCATTTTTGTTTATGTCTTTATGATCCTAGCTTTAAAGTCACCATTTGTTATATCGTTGCTTCTTTTAAATCTACAAGGAGCAAAATCATAAACTTTGCATTTATATCTTTTATTTAATAGACAATATTTTTAATTGAAAAGGGCAGAATATTTTATTAAATCTTATGTATATGTACAATAAATTTAACTTAGACTTCAAAGTTTCCAAGTTCATAAGGTATATGTTAACAAGGAACCACAAGATAGTTACTAAAACACTTATAAGACAAATTTATTGTTGCCTTTATTGTAGCTATTTTAAATATTTTTCAAAAAATAAGAACTACAGAGCCAGGAGTGTGGTCAGTTTTAGGTTGGAAGGCACTGGATTCAATACATAGCACAAAAATAAATACATAATAAAAATAAAAACTATATAATATGATTGTACATTTACATGATAATACATATGATATATGTTTATATCAATCAGATAGTATAATACTTGTAGCTTGTAAAATATCTTGTCTGAAAATATTTCCTATAGATTATAATTTAATATAATTCATTTATAAAGCTACACTGAAACAAAATAACAAACAATAACATACATTTCAAGTCAATATGCCCTCCTGGGTTATATTGTCCAGATGACTCCTTGTATGTAAAATGTGTAGAATTCATGGTTTCCTGCCCTTGGTATACCTACAGTTTTGGAAAAGACACATTAGATTTTGTCTTATTTCATTTGGTTTTTAAGATATGGCTAGCCTTGAAGCACAAGCCACTGTGCATCCCAGCCCATCCTCGATCTCGTAGTGATCCTCCTCCCTCAGCCTGCAGAGTGCTGGATTACAGGCATGCACTACCATGACTGGCCTTGATTTTTACTATTAGAGATTCCTGTCTGGAATTATAATTTATGAACCAGTGGAAAATTCATTTACTATCGTTCAAGCATGGCTTCCGCACATATATACACGTAGCTACGTTAATTCAATTATGAACATTCAAAGTAGAACTACTTTCATATTCACACAAACTTTAGAAGACAGCAGCCTTCATAAACTGAAAGATAAAGAGAAATGAAGGTATAAAATAAGGAAGACGTTCAGGGTCAAGTAAATGAACACTTGGGAAACATTCTTCAAGTGTCACTAGGCTGTCATAGGCTGGCTTGTGCTTCAGAGCTTTCCCCAGTGAGCCAGTGCATCACCAGTTGCTCCCGTGCCCAGCTGGTAGAGCCCTATTCACTGCCTGGGACCAACTTTCCTTGTCATAAATGTCTGCTATGAAAAGGTCTTTCTGTTTTGAACAGCACCCTTCAATCTGAGCCCATGTTCCAGACTAAATCTACTTTTGTATGTGATTTGAGAAGTTACTTTAGTGCAGTTCATATCTATTGCCTATAAGACATGTCTAGTCTTATAAAATTTAATAGTAGGGGGATAACGATTTTCATATTTGAATCATCCCTTTTTTAAATCCTGTGTTTCTCACCGACTTTTTGATGTTTCACATTTTCAAAGTTGCTCCTTTGCCTGCACCATCATCTATCTCAAGGGTATGACTACTCATGTCAGTCAATTTTTTGTTAGTTTTTCAGCAGTTCTTTCATTTTCTTCCAGTCAGTATTATGAAAAGCACTTATTCCACACACTGAGAAACTGAATCGATATCATCAACAACAAGCAGTACTTTTCTCTGCTCTTTGGTGAGTCAAAAAATGCACCTGAATTGCATCCCACGCAGTTGCGTGCAGCACCTCCGACTCCCTGTCGTGCTAAATACCCAGCCTAAATACATTTTCTCAGGTTGGATCCACAACTGCTGACTACCCACTTCACAGTATTTGTATGAGCTTCCTGGAGTCTTTTCCTTTCATTACTAACAAAAGATATTTCCATACACATAGCCAAGTAGAAATTATAGTACAGACAAGAAAACATGTCAGGGATTTATTCAAAAATTCCAGAAATTACAACAAAATCACCCCAAATCTTTCATAACCCTCTAATTTGAATGCAGCTATCAGCCACACCATCTTATGAACTTCTAAACTTTTCTTGCCTTCTTTAGGAAGCTCCTGAATGTTACTACCGCATTAAAAATAAAGTACATCATCCTGGGAATCTGGTAAGCTTGAAGACAGCTCTGTAAACAGGTAAGTAGTTTGCCATTAAGAAGTGCAGCCTTTTGCTTTCTCTTTCCCTGAGATGACCTCAGCCTCAAATGCTGCAGTCCCAGCTTCAGAGTTGCCACCAAACAAATGCTCCCTCTGCCTTCATCCAGCACCAAGAATCATGTCTTACATCACATGAGGCGGCAGAGAGCTCTCTCTCAGCACCTGCAATAGTGATACCTCTTTGCTTTCTTGCTACATGTTCCAGGGTAGAAGATCTGACCTGAAGCCCCCATATCAGGTGCTGCTCACTCAATTTGGAGACACTGTGCATTCAGGAGCACTGGAAGTCACAATATCATACACTGTGGGCCACTCTGTCCCCTACAACTACCAATCCTTTTCTTGTCCGTTACCTGGGTCTGAAAATTCTGTCCTCTTTGCTCTGATTTCTTCACCTCCTGTCTACAGATCATGATCAGGGACATCCTGCTCTAACTACATCGTGCCTTTTTCCCCTAGTTTTTAAAGCAGTCTCTTTACACAGAATTTAAACTATATTCTGTCCCTTTTGCTTAAATCCTCTAAAAATTCTTGTGTTTTATTCTACTAGATATGTTGGTGACCAATAAAGAGGATGTCATTAAGTAGAATCTCATTGACTCCTCTCATTGGTCCCATAGATACCATCAGAATCTTCTCAGAATTTATCAGAAGAGATTGTTGATGTACATAGACTATTAGGCAAATTTCTTATGTCTGTGTCATTTATCTGGGTGTCTCTTGTTGGACAGAAAACTTCAATTCTAAGAAGTAGTTTGTACAGCAGTATGACAGAAAGTTACCTTTATATAATTTGGAGTCGCTTGGAGTGCTTGTGACTACAGCAAGGGCAGAGATGACTATAACTTCTATTGCTCTCTTGGCTTCCAGTATTTCTGTCCTTTCTACTGCTGAATTCATGGCTTAGGTTATAATCAACATTGGTTGCTAATTTCTGCCTTTGACCATGTTGCTGTACATTGGGAAGTGTAGCCAAAGGAATGTAAAGGAAAACTTAGCAAAAAACAAATGACCTTGTGTAATACCTTTAAAGCAGCACCTATATGCCATTGTTAAGAGTTTGAAGAAGTTTCCAAGTGAAACCTAGGTTTTTAAGGCAGTAAAATTCAGTGAGAGGGTCAGTACAATGACATCTCAAGTCTTAACTGTATTGCTATTTCATTATAATCCATAGCATGTTTTTGCAACCAAAAATCTCTCTAAGGTTTTGGTGAATTTGAAAAATACTAAAGTTTCAAATTCTTACAACACTGAACATATTTTCTGAAAATCTTCTCCCTTTCAAACTACCAAATTTGTTTCTCTCTGTGCTTTCATAATAGATCTGAAAGCACCATGCAGCACTTATCAAGCAGTATTGTGTTGTTGAACATTTAAAGTGAGAAAACGTCTGTGTGGCAGTGGTTGTTTCTTTCAGAGATACATGGATTTGCTGATCCTGATTATGCCTCCATAAGAGATGGGGTTGTCCACCTTATCATCAGCTCATCATGTTCTCTTAACACTATTGATTGCTTTGACTTGGCATCAATTGACCTGGCATGTCATCATAATCAACACCAGTGTCTTTTCCATTTATTAGACAAGTGTAGATACAAGACTTGGTTATTACTGTGGAGGATTTAATCACAATAATATTACCACAAGCCAGGAAGTTATAAGTAGTAATTTGAGGTATGTCTTACTCATCAAATAGTTTGGAAACTCCTTGATGCTCTGAATCTTTTACTTATTAACAGGCTATGCTATATAATGTGGCCCAGGGAAAGTAATATTTAATCAGTGACTAAAGGGAAGGTGAAATATTATGCATAAGTATTTTAGCAAAAAATTGAGTTTGCCACCAAACAATGCACCTGAGTGATTGTACACTTCTCCTTAGTAATAAAAGTATTTATTTAAAAAATGTTTGATGCCTATTATGCACTGCACAAGGGATTTTTTTTGAAAGAAATGTTCACATTTCAGTGGTTGAAGGAATGAACAGCAACTTGAATGCTACTAAGCAAAATTCTTTGCAAATATGGACATCTTCAAAAGGTTTTAGGATAAATTGAACCATTTATCTAGGCATCCATAGAGTTTTATACT
The DNA here is from genome assembly GCA_004027595.1 of Dinomys branickii. Lineage (NCBI taxonomy): Eukaryota > Metazoa > Chordata > Mammalia > Rodentia > Dinomyidae > Dinomys > Dinomys branickii. Next base: position 46,656 of record PVLD010003951.1, read on the forward strand.
CCTTCTGGTCAAGGAGAGTAAACGAAGTTTGTCCTTGCTACCTGGTTCTGACATTTGGCTGAACTTAGGTTCCTTTGTAATCCGTTGCAACCCAAAGTTTTTTAAAAAAATTTGCTGATGTAATGAAAGTTAGGTCCCTTTTCCTGAACTCCGCTTCAGCTGTTTCATTACTTCACCAGTACATTTTCTTTTATCTTTTTTTGCCATTATTTTTTACCTCACAGTCAGATTGGCCCCCAACAGATTGTCAAGGCCTGGGTCGTCAAGGTCACTTTTAAACTGTTCATGCTACTCCACATGTAACCGAGGAGAAGTCTTCCAGCGCAGGGTGAGCGAGGTTTATGCATTCAGAGCTTCAAGTGCAAGAGTTTAACTGTGGAATGAGAAAAACTACAACCTCTATCTTCTTCTAATTATAATCTCAGCAGACTCAAAAAGAAGGATGTCAAGATGCAGGGTGAATTTTAATTGGAAATATGACTTGAGAGCTAGGTTAAATTATCTATGTCAGAAAAGAAGGTAAAGAATAAAATATTTTAATTTTAATAATAACATTAATTGTAGACTAAGGGTAAAAATACAACTCCCTCTAAATTCTTCATAGGTTGTTATTTATCACTGAAATAATATGCTGATTAATTCATTCATACAATCAGCTTCCTCTTGGATGAAAGCAGCTTTTCACAGAGAAATGCATCATGTGGAGAATATGTATTGTCAGATGCGTTTCAATTCTATATCTGGAGCTCTTAAATCTATTATGTCAACAAGGAAGCATTTCAATATATAAAGTTCATAAAACTATCAAATATGTTCCCACACTGGAGAAATTCACCTGCATTTTAATAGAAAGTTAATATATTAATACATTTCAATTTGTTCTTTCCAGGCAGTTGGATTAAAAGAAGAAAGGAATACATTATTTTTAATATATCAGGTAACTCAGAAATTAAGCCTTTGATGTTACAGGAAAATGTTATAAAGTTTTATACAAAGAAGAGCATCAGAATATAAAAATTATAATATTTCAGAACTTATGGTACCAATGAATTCATTGTGCAGAGTAGCTGCATATTGGTTTATGTATTATGTATAATGTATAATACTTTGATATTTAAAGTAGCTAATATGAAGTGAAAAACTATAAAATATATTGGCTATATTGGACTTTCATTGATATGTGGTAAGAGTTCTAATTTTTTTTTTTTTTTACATTTTCAACATAAATGTATTGTAAAATACATTTAAAGGTGTGTTTTTGGAGTAGCCAACACATGTGTTACTCAGAAGGGTTTCAACTAAACAAAATTTTATTAAACATTTTAAAAATACTTCCTGAATCAGATTTTGAGTAACATGAGATTTCACTGTCCTGCTTTATTGACCTAAGTTGGCATTCAATGTGTTGGGCTCTTTCAAAGACTCAATACATGGTAAACAGTGAAACTTGTTTCGATGGCACACAAAATAATGCACTACAAATTCTCAAATAGTTCCAGAAACATTTAGAGCAAACACATTGCTGTAATAATTTCTGTTCTCATTTAACAATGCATGAGATTAACTTATGAGTGATTTTTTTAGGTTTATTTGCCAAAATATTCACGTTACTTTACAACATATCGCATCAGTTTTCCTGTCGCTATTGTTTAGGAATTTTTATTGGTGAACGTCAGGTGATTGTTTCTGGCCATCTTTCAGAAGCAGGTGACACAGACAATATGATTTACTAAGTCTCAGTGTCTGAGCCCACGTTCCTGTGTCTCAGCCTATTTTCATCTCATGACCAGTCAGGCCTCTGTTGTTTTTTGTTCTATTGTGTCATATTTGATGGATTATATCAGCACAAATACTAAATTCCAAAGACAATGTTTCAAGTGTATATTCATTTCTACCTGACAAACAAAATTCTTTATTAACAAGAATTTATTAAGTTCTTTATTAAGAGTTCGGTTCTTTATTAAGAGAAACAAAATACATGCAAAATACCTCACAGCTGGTTGATCTATGTAGGCTCATGGTCGAGAACAATTTCATTAGGGACTAGTGACTCATGTTAGGAGCATATTTTAGATGAATTAAATGTCAGTAGCATCTATTGTATGCCCACGTGCAGAGATGGAGACGCTATTTAGTTAAAGTCTGAGAACATTAACAGGCCCATCTGTGTGTCCCCACAGTGTTATTAACATGCACCTTGACCCTCTTTCATCTGTATCACAAACCTTTAAAAACTGTAGTTTATTAGGGACTAATAACTGAGAGATTTACTTCTAGATAGTATCTTCAGACACCGAAGCCTTTCATTCTTGTAAACCCTCATTCCTGTTCAATGTATTGTAGTAGGAAATGATTGTCAATCAAAATCTGTAAGAGACCAAGATTTTTAGCTAAATTTGAGATCCTAGGCTTGAGATTTGGAGCATACTAAACTGAGAGTAATACTGGGACAATGTGTAGGTGGTCCAACCAAACAAAATAAAACTAAGGCTTTTAATAAACTAACAATTATTATTGCTAAATAAGTAATGTAACAGAGGTTGCTCAAGAGAGACTTTAGTTAAGGATGTCTGAGCTATAACTGAAGCACTAGGATTAAATGATTCCAAGAAAAACTGTATGTCTCCAGATTTGACATCAGTGCATAGTCATGATTATAATTTTATACTACAAAATGTTAGCATGTAATGAATTTTGGAAGGATTTTATAGAAAATTTTGTGATTGGCGCTCAATATCCTTGTCATAACTTCACTGAAGGCCCCATTATTTTTGCTTATGCTTTCTAATGAAAGATGTGACATACTTCCATGCAAATTAAGTGAACACTAAAATCTTTTAAAGACCAAAAACTATTTGCTTTCACACTCGGAAAACATTTTAGCTAACTGTCCCTCAGACAAAGGACTCATGTCTAGAATATATAAAAATTGAAAAAACTCAGATCCCCCAATCCAAAAATGGGCATCTGAGATGAATACGCACTTCTTAGATGAAGAACTAGAAATGGCAAAGAAATACATGAAAAAATGTTCAACATCATTGGTCATTTGAGAGAAGAAAATTAATACAACACTGAGATTTCATCTCACCCCAGTAAGAATGGCTACCATAAGAAATCAACCAGCAATAAATGCTGGAGAGGTTGTAGGGAAAAAGGAACTTTTCTCCACTGTTTGTGACAATGTAGACTCGTGCAAGCGCTTTGGAAATCAGTCAGGAGATTCCTCAAAAAATTAGGATTAGAGGTCCCACTTAACCCAGCTATACCCCTTCTGAGTATTTTCCCTGAAGAATTAAAAACATCATACCACAGTGATATTTATGTACCCATGTTCATAGCAGCAGAATTTGGCATAGCAAAATTTTGGAAACAGCCCAAATGCCCATCAGGGGAGGAGTGGATAAGAACAGTGTGGTATTTTTATGCAATGGAATATTACTCAGCTATAAAAAAGGTAAACTCGAGGTATAGATGCAACTAGAGACCTTACTCATAAGTGAAATAAATTAGACCTGCGTGTGTAAGCACCATATTGTCTCCCTAGTGTGAGAACTTGAAAGAGTAAGTAAAATTGAAAGGTACAATAGATATTTTGGAAAGTAAAGTAACTGCTTAATAGGAAAGAATGACTGGGATGAGGGCAAGAAGAAAAGAAAGAAAGAAGGGAAATATATATTATATTATACATAATAGATATGTGTATATTATATATAATAGATATATACAAATATGATAGCTAAGATAATTGTACTACTAATTTCTATTGGTTTATTGAAAGGGACATTTAATGTTTGTTAGATCAATCTTGCATACCTCTATCTGGTAATCTGAACAACTACTTTGAAGGTAACAATAAGTAATACAACAACCCATTGTTGATTTTCTGTCATCTTGTTTTGAAATTATGTATAGTTTTTGTATTGTTTTGTTTTTGTCTTTGTGTCATTTCATTTTTGTTCCTTTCTCTTTAAAATAAAAAAGAAAATATTCTCCTCAGTTAATCAAATCTTTTAAAAATAAATAAACTTTTGGTTTTCCCCCCAAAAAAGAAAAAACTGATTACTTTGGCTTTGAAATGTAAATACAGATACACTCAGGGTACACTAGTTACTGATTCATCATACAAGAAAAATGAACGTCTACTTTTTAGTGCTCACTGATTGCCATATAGTAGGTGTTTCTATGATAGCTAATTTAAGCTTCCTGTGTGAGACCGTTGAGCACAATCTAGAAAGAGCATGAGTGGATCTTTTGCACTAGTTCAAGCTACTAAATATTTTCATGCATATACTAGCAAACTGTTGTTTTTAATACCTTTGTTGTACAAAAGATTTCAAATGACATATAATAATTAAAATGAGATAAAAGAAAAGAAAACAGCAGTAAAATAGTATGTAACCTGTGAGAAAGGACATGCTGATAAACCTGTGAGGTTAGTACGAGGTTCATAAGTTAAAAGGTAGGAAACTGCTTTTATACTAAAACTGATTCTACATTTTCAAATAACAGTATAGCCATATTTTGTCTTAGGAGTCAAAGGTTCCTTCTAATGAAAATTAATTTGTTTCTCAAGATCCTCTCATCAGAGACAAACCCTTTGCTCAGAGCTCTAATAAGAGAGGAATTTGCACAGCATTCCCCGCTGTATTCTAGGTCCTAATGTAGTATATCCAGTAACGTTCTTTGTTAGAGATGCCATTGGCAATGGACACAACTGCAAATGTGTGTGTGGGGGGGGGACTGTACATGCAGTTACAGCATTTTATAGGAATCTATGCAATTTTATATTTTTTAAATTTTTTTGCTAGTTTATCACCTACTTTATTTATTTACTTATTTTTGGTATCATACATTGAGCTCAGGATCTTGCACTTGCCAAGCAAGGTGCTGTGGCCCTGAGCTATGTCCCCAGACCCTAAATTTTATACTCTTTTCTGTGATTAGAAGGACATGTTATTTAGGACTAAGAATTTCCCTGAGTTGAAGAGTTCTCTTTGTGAGAAATGCCTGAAGATAACAGAGCAAAAGATAATGCTATATTCCTTAGTAATTAGCTGAACTTGGTGATAAGATTGTCATATTCATATGAAAACTGAGGTTCCAAAAAAGGATACGTTGTCTGAATTAAAGGCCTTTACTTCTAATTAGAGATGTAATAAATGTATGAATAGGACCAAGAATCAAATTTCCTACTAAGAATAATCATTATATCTATTTTAAGTTCAGGCAACCACTGTGGAAATCAGTCTGGAAATTCCTCAGTAACGTAGGATTATAGGTCCCGTTCAATCCAGCTATGCCCCTTCTGGGTATTTTCCCAGAATTGAAAAGATCATACCATAGCAATATATGTGCACCCGTGTTTATGCAGCACAATTTATCATAGCTAAATCTTGGAAACAACCCAAATGCCCATTAACTGAAAAATGGACAAAGATGCGGTTTTTTTATACATTGGAGTATTAGGTATAAAGCAGGGAAAACTCAGGGTTTTTATAGGTAAATGATCGCAACTAGAGACTCTACTCATAAATGAAATAAATCAGACCTGCGTGTGTAAACATCATGCTGTCTCCCTATTGTACAAACCTGAAAGAGTAAATAAGATCAGAAAGGTAAAGTGAATCTTGTGAAAAGGAAAAAAAATGCTAGGGAAAGAATAAAAAAAGAAGGAAGGGAAAAATAATATACATTATATATTATATATTTTATTTTATATAATACATTATATATATATTATTACATATTATCTTAGTTATCATATACATACTAGATAGTTAAGATAATTATACTATGAATTTCTATTGGTTTATTAAAAGGAGCAGTTAAAGCTTAATTTTTAACCAATTTTACTTGCTTATATCTAGTAATCTGAACAACTACTTTCAAGATAACAGTGTGCAGTATAGCAACCATTGTTGATTTCCTATCTTCTTGTTTCAAAATTCTGTATTGTTTTTCACGGTTTTTTATTATGTTTTATTCTCTTTAAAATAAAAGAAATTCAGGTGGTTCTCACTCTTAACTTTTTTAACACTTTCATTCTGTTGTGTTCTTTTTGCCACACTTTGAAGGAGCAAGCACTCTCTCAAGTACTTGGCCATTCTAGGCTGTGTGTTCATCACCGTTTGCAGCCCATTTGGAGGATGCTTCCCCCACATCGGTGGTTTAAATTCAGTTCAGATTCAGTCAGGTTTCTGAGTGGATGGTGCATATTGCCATAGCTGTGGAGTGCCGGGTTTCTTACAGAGTTGCTTTATGGGTATATATATGTTCATATCAGAGGTTTCCTCTTCATTAAATTTAACCTAGCCTCCTACCTTTATTTCCGGTGTTTCTAACATACTCTCTGGGAATATTTGTTAGCATTTAACTAAATAAACATATTAGCTTTGTTGTGTTATTTAGATACCTAAGAAATGAAAATTTTCAAAATTATTTTTTAAAAAGTCTAAAAACATTTTATACCTCCTCCTGGTCCATGGTTTATGCATTAAATTCATCTTCAAAAATATCTGAATATCTTCAGAAAGGCTTTCACATAATGCATAAAATTTGGCCTATCATTTGTTTTCTGTTGCTGCTGTTATGACTGCTGTTTCTTTGTTATATTTAGTTATTGTCATTAATAGAAATGATTGTTCTTGCATTTTCATTAATTATGTAACTGATTACCTCAGAAAAAAATTCCAGTAATATTTTAATAGACTGAGTATTGTAGCTAAGTAGTTAAATATTGATAAGTTTTTACCTCCTTTTGTTCTAGCATGTGTACTTTATTTTCTTAATTATTTCAATTAGCTTCTAATTGTTGAAGATAGTAACACTACACAATAGTAGCTAATATTCAATAATAATGGATAAATAAGCATCTTTATCTGAAATCTGATTTAATCAAATAATTTTAAAATGTTCTTATATAATAAAGCATAAGATTTTTAAGCTTTATTTAGTTAGAATATGGAATTCTGTTTCCTAACCCTCAACATAATATCAAAATGTAGACCCGCAACTATGCAGGGTTTTAATAAGATACAGAGATTGTTAAATTCTACATAGTACAGGCCATATAAACTTTAAGAATGTTTATAGATGCAAAAGGGAATCTAAGATAATATTTGATTTTGACTGTTACAATGGAGATACAGATAAAAATTCCAACCTCCATCATTTTCTCAATTCACAGATACCACCTGGCCAGTGAGAAATGAGCAACCAACTCAACAAGGGCTCAAAGACATTGATGAAAGGGAGAAAACCATGCCCTGAGAGATATATTTTAAGACGTTGGTTTCTGCAGTTTTGGAGTCTGGTAGGTTCAAAATCTATTTAGCTCGCCTGCAGGTTGGAGACCCGAGGAAGGGCCAGCATCACAATTTGAATCTCCATCAAGCCTAGATCAGGAGTCTCCCTTTGTCAGACGACCCCAGCCTTTTTGTCTTGTGGCTTTCTGTTGAGGGGATGGAGTCTGCTCATATTATAGAGACATAATCAGCTTTCACAAGGACAACTAATTTAAGCATACATCTCATCTGAATAATACCTTCCTAGAGATATTTACACTAGTATTGGACAAAATAATTGAGTGATGTGTTGTAAATAACACTTAAAATTAACCTGTACTACACCATAGAGAGAATAAACCTGGCAAAATAGTTGTAGTGACTTCAAAGAACATTGAGCTCGAAAAGCAAGCGTCATCTAAATAGGCTTTGCAGACACTGATTTAGTACAAATGTTCATCCTTTCCAGAGAACTGCATGTGTCTGTTTAAAATTTTCTGTGACCAGCAGAATCACTACTCCCCCTCAAAAACTATTTCAACATAGTTTGAACTACGTTATTGTTACATGTAAGTCTCACAGTGTCAACCTGGCACCTTTCTCTCCCTACCTGTCAGTTTAGCTAATAAATAGCACATTTTAAATGTGGACAGTGATAAAATTATAAATTTTCCCTAGTGCATGTGATTTTATTAGTAGAGAAGAGTAAATAGTAACTACAGGGTAAGATTACAAATAAGGGAAAGGATTGCAAATCTGTACTGGGAACGTGCTATCCTTCTAACATGCCATCTTTTAAATTTATGATAATTCTTAACATTGAGAAGCTCAGCGATAACAGTGGAAAATCTTAACCAATTAATAGAAAGACAGACTTTTCCAAAATAGTAAAAAAACTAATTATAAAGAGCTGGTCCCTGATCCAGCTCTGTGAATGAAACTGGTCATGGAGTTCAGCTGAGGATGGCAGAAGTTAAGATCACTCCCCAGTGCTTCCCTCATCACTCACTCAGTTTCTTGTAGGCAATGGCTTCCCTCAGAAGACCACCTTGTCCTAAATGAGGTGGATATGATTTAGGGTCTTGGCTCCCAGAGGACTCCTGGATAGTTGCCTGTTTTCTTCTCACAAGGTCAAAGACAGATTTTGGTTTCTCCAAACCTGCCATTGAAACTAGACACAGAGTTTCTCCTTCTCTGTTTCATGAATAATTAGCTGAGATTCAAGCTGCTTTTCCCCTTGAAGTTAGCTAGATAAACATTCCCTGCTGAGTTAACTACCTGAGTCTCACGGTTTTAAAAGAATTGCAAGTGTTAGCCTTCCTTCCCATGAAAATCTATGACCAAAACATATGTGAAACATTCAGAGCTTCACAATGGCTGAGGAAAATAAGTTTTGCAATTGCAATTTTGTTTTCTTTGACAATTGTTTCAAGATATCATGGAACCATGGAAATCATACACACAATGTAAAATGTTTATCAATATAATGGTGTTTAAGACATTATTGCTAATACTTTTTTTTTGAAATATGTGTTTGCCAGGGACACTTTACATTGTAAGAAGTAAATGTTGAGATTTCTGATTTCAACTAAGCATGTAGAAATTCACAACATCAATTTTATCCCTAAAACAAAAAAAAGTTGTTGATCACCTGGAAGCACACACCCTGTGGAAACTATCACAGCTGAAGTTTCAGGGCAACCAACTTATATGAAATAAAGACAAAGCCCTTTCAAAGAGAGAGCTTAAATTCTCATAATGAAGTATCTACAGTTCAAAGATTAACATCTTTAAATATTCCCAAGGGCAAGAGCAGGAGAGTGAAATTATATAGACTTATGGAGGGTAAAGATATGAGGGGAAATTACTCACTCTGGTCTCTCTCCCCTTACACCTCAGTGGATAGTTACAAACTTTATCAAGAATTCTATCAAATGCCCATTATGGTATAGGATGAGAAAGAACAGACAGTGCAAAAACTTCCACTTGAGCAATACTCAAAGGAACTGAGGTCAAAACTTACACAGACAACAACATTAATGGGGTGGGGCTGTCCAAGACCGCAGAAACATAAGAGCTATTCATGTGCAATGCCAGCCTGGAAGAACAACGAACATGAGGTGCTCACTTGTAAAAAACTTGTAGTACGGACTAAATCTAGCAAATCCATGGAGATGAAGATGTCTAAAGTGTTGGGGCCTAAAGCAAACTCCAGTTTGTGCAATGTTTGGGGCATAGAGTTAGAGGAAATCATTCTGGAGCCCTAAGTTTCAATGTTTTTACCCTGAAGTGTTTTGTACTTAAGTTGGAATATTTGACCTTTTATCTTGCCTTTTTTTGGAATGGGAATATCTATCTTATATCTGCCACATTATTGTATTTTAGAAGCATACAGCTCTCACAGATGGAAATAAAGTTGCCTCAAGATAAATGCTCTCACATGAAGGAAATCTGTTCTAAAACAAAGAACAGATGGGACGAGGGAAAGGAGAAAAGAAAGAGACAAAAATGTATGTATGTATATATGAATATACATATAAGCATGAGGGCTAACATGGTTCTACTATTGTATTATATCACTTAATGCTAAGGAATAATCGATGATGGGTTATTTGATCAATCTTGCATGTCTGTATGTGTTACCCTGAACACACACTTCGAAGATATCAATATGCAAAGCAGCAACTATTGGTGATTTTTGTTGTTGTTGTTGTTGTTGTTATTTGCCTGTTTTGTTTTTTGTCTTTGGATTTTTGGTTTTTGTGTTTTTTCTGTTGTTGAGAGGATTCATTGTCTGACTAAATTTGCATGTCTGTATATGGGTTCATATATTTACACTTCGAAGATATCAATGGATAAAGCAATAACCACTCTTGAGACCATGTCACCTTGTCTATAGATTAGTTGTGATTGTACTATTTTTTATGCTAATTGGTGTCTGTTTGTTAATATGTTTTTGTACTCTTATTTTTTTAAAATTAAAAAAAAGATAAATGCTCTCAGAGTTTTGCACATATCTGACTTATATGAGACTATGAGCTTTGGACTTTTGCGTGGGTGGTGGAAAGAACGAAAGTGTCTCAGAGATGGAGTGAATGTATCTCATATGTAAGAAGGACATTATTTTGGGGGGATCAAGAGAGAATTTGTGATTTGGATATTTGTCCCTTTACAAACCTGTATTGAAGTTTAATTACTACTATAACAATCTTAAGAAGTGAAGCCTTTGCAGGGTGATAAGGCCATAAGAGCTCGGCTTTCATGAATGGATTAGTGCAATTATCATCAGAGTAGGCTCCTTCCAAAAAGTCAGGTTTGCCCCTCTCTTGTTCTTTCTTGCCCTCTCTTTGCTCCTCTACTATGGGATGAGGCAGCAAGATGGCCCTTGTCAGACACCAGAACCCTGATCTTGGATTTCCCATCCTCTAGAACCAGGAGTCATTCTGTTTAATATAAACTAAATTACTCTAGATATTGTACTGTATTATGGCAACATAATACAAAGTAAGACCCTATACAGGTCAACTTGTGTCATAGATAATTTTATTTCAAAAGAGTAACAAAACTCTGGTATTTAAAAAAGCTACCTTTTATACTATCAGTAAAAAACAAATGAAATATTTAGATATAAAATTTTATCAATCACTATAGTTTAGGTAAAGAAAAGCTCTATAATAATCTCTCCAAATTCCTTCATGCTTTGTACCCATAAACCAAACAAAATTACAAAATTGTTTCAGGATCTGCATACTGAAAACTATAAAGCATTGGTGGAAAAAGACAAAGAGTTTCTAAATAGAGAAATTTAATGTTCACTTAGATTACAGACTCAATATTGCTATAACGTCAATGACATTATAATCAAAATCACTGCATGATGTTATTGTAAATATTGACAGAATGATTCTAACATCCATATTGCAAAGCAAAGGAAATAGAATAGCAAAAACAATTTGACAAATAAGGACACAGTTCAATGACTGACACTTTTTGATTTAAAGATTATAATGCTTCAGTGATTGGGACATTGTGCTATTAATGAAAAGATGAGACTCAGATTAATGAAACAGAATAGAGTGATCAGAATTTGAGCCAAACAGAGTTTTTAAACTTTTAAAACTGATAAAATGCAAAAGAATGGAGGAACTCTATAGTAAATGGGACAAAAATGCATATCCATACACAAAATTTAAACTTAGCTCGTAATTAGTACCTTATACAAAAGTGATCATAGACCTAAATATTAAATGTGAAAATATGAAATTTCTATAATAAAAGATAGGCTAAAATCTTCATTATATTGTGTTAGGTAAAAAGAGTTCTTAGATAAGATAAAAATAGGTCTGTACATCATATTTTTGTTAAGTACATACATTAGAATATATAAAGAAATTTTATGACAACAATGAGAAATCAACTAGTCAAAGTGGCATATAAATTTGAGTAGGTGATTCACTAAGAAGGTATATGAATGTTAAGAAAGCATATAAAAAGGTGCACATTTTGATTATTAGGAAAATTCAAGTTGTTTATGAGATATGATTGCCCAATGTTAGACCAACAACAACAAAAGTAGTATGATGGTGTGGCTGGTATTTGATGATCTTCCCAGAGCCTCATGTGCTCATAGGTGGGGTTTTTAGAGGTGGGACGATCTAGGGTGCATAATACTGGGATTAAGAGTGAACTATCTGGGTTAGTCCCTTAATGAGATTAGTATATTTGGGGGTGTGGCAGAATGGATTTACTGAAGAGAAAAGCCCCATCTTGGGTGCAGGTGGCACCAAAGAATAGGCTTGTGGCATGGATGGATAGAAAAGGACACAGAGAAGGCAGGCTTGCTGCCGCCGCTGCCTCCGGCCTATCTTCCCATGGACCCTTTCTCCTCTGCCCTGCACGAGACTCAACTGACTATGGACTGATGTTGCAGCAAAAGTCAGAAATCGGGTCAAAGTCCACAGGGGATCCAAAAACTCATTCAGAACAGATGGAGTTTTAATTAATTTTAATTTAGGATCAATTTGGACTAGTCATTGCCCCCCATTTCCGACCAGAGAATGTGGCCCTTAACTGCCTTTGTTCTCACCTTATATACATTTTTGGTTTCCATGGTAATAGATTGGAATGTCTAGGCCTGGCCATAGTTGTTTACCTTGCACCATGTGACCAGGTCAGGCTCTGGCCATAATGATATATATACTTTAACAATTCAGGCAAGGAGAAAAATTCCAGGACAAAGTCAGAACTGCAAAGTTAACCCTTTACAACTCCTCCAGGATGTTTCTCAAGACATATTTTGAGGCTTGTCTATCTTAAAATGTGCTAAAAGTCATCGCCCATTACACTGAAACCCCTACAAACTGTGAGCCAGGATGAAACTTTCTTCCCTTAATTTGTGTGTGTGTGGTACTTTGTTCCAGCAATAAGATAGCAACTAAGACAATGGTGAAGGGCTGGTAAGGATGTAAGGCATGAGAATACTCATACTCTGTTAATGAGAATGGGAAATAGTGTGACAGTTTTTAAAACAATTTGGAAACTTCCTACATACTTATATACTTAAATTAAATATTTGCTTTATAATTCAGCAGTTCCACTACCAGGTATTCATCCAGGAGATTGAAAACTTATGTTTGGGCTGGGGATATAGCTCAGTGGAATAAGCGCCTGCCTAGCAAGCGCAGGGTCCTGAGTTTGATCCCCAGTACCGCAAAAAACAAACAAACAAACAAAAAAAAACTTATTTTTGCTCCAAAACTCATAGATGAATACTTAGAGCATATTTGTTCATAATCACTGAAAAGTGAAAATATTTTAATTGATGAATCAATAGACAAATAATACTTAGCAGTGTAAAGGAATCAATTATTTACATGCACAAATTATTAATGAATTTCAAATATATTTTTCTTAGTGAAAGAAGCTAAAGCTAACAGAATATATATTGTTTCACTCTATTTGGCAAAACATAGGTAACAAAAAAACAAACCAGATCAACAGAGAACAGATCAGTTGGGGGTTGTCAGTAGCTCATGGTTGGTGTAGGGGCACAAAGCATGATGGAATTTGGAGGGATTGTTACGGAGCTTTTTTAAAATCTTAACTAGAGTGATTGATAAAATGATTCTATTTTTGTCAAGGCTTATAAAACTGAATTCCATAAAGAGTAAATTTTATAATATAAAACTTTAAAAATAATTCTTAATAACGTTTCTAGAAAGAACTTATATGGTGATATCATTTTCACAAAACATGTACAAATGTTCATCCCTAGTTACTAGAGTGTATCTAGTTACTAAATATATTATCTCATTATCAAAATATACTAACAAATAAAATGTTTGGTGTTATCATTCAGTGTGTAAAACAAAATGTTGCAATATGACTCCCGAGCAGTTTACATTTCCTTTATGCCTCAAAGAATTTCAGAGACTTTGTTTTGAACACCATTAGCATTTAGTATTTCTGTCAAGCACATGCCTTATATAGCAGATTTTATAATTGGTTCTTAGAAGGCTCAGATTTTTCAGCAATATAAATTAATACAAATTAAACAACCAGTTTTCCTTTTATCTTATTGATAACTGTATGAGTATAATCATTAAAATATATGAACAATTAAATTTGACTGCATTTCTCCAGTCAGATTTCTGAATTTCTTTTTTGACAGTCCTCTAGAAAGCCAGTACATTTTCTGTGACTGCTCCTAATTGCAATGGTAAGAAGAATTTTTCAAATGTAATGTTAAAAATTTATTGTTTTAAATCTAAGATTGAAAATAAATAAATAAATGTAAGATTGATTCACCTTTTCAAGTATTTTATTAACTTGATTATAAAAATGATTTAAATGCACACATCATCTGATGACAATAATTCGATGGAATTGCAGGGATAATCTGTATAAATTAAAAATACCCCTAGAAGTTAATGGACATATTAAGTTCAATATGTACAGGGTTAGTCAGACTTTGTTAGCCACTTGCATGTTTGAAATACTTTTTTAAAAATTCCTGAAAATGAAAGCACAGTTTGGGGAAAGCTATTAAGAAAACATTAGAATCAGATGATTGAAAACATTAAATTCAAGTAATGAACAGTGAAATATTGAAAAAATATGAGCATATGCTGGATAAAAACTTTAGATAATTTAGGAGGACCTTGGGTAGGCACTTGGGCAGTATCGATCATGAATGTGTGAAGAAATATGCCTTTATAGGCATCTATTTTAAAGTTCTTATATTATAATCTTTTAAATAAGCTACACTGAAGTTAGAATATTTTAATCTGACTGTACTTCCCCTGCCTTCCACTTATCCCACCAAGTAGCTAATTATGAGAGAGTATCAGTGTGGTTATTGGTGTTAGTCAGTTTTCTGTTACTGTAACAAAATCTAAGATAATCAACTTAGAATGAAAAAGACTTGTTTGGACTCATTTTCTGGAGGTTTTAGGTGATGAATGATTGTCCCTGTTGCTTGTGTTGGGGCACATCATGGCAGAAGTGTGTGTTGGAGGACGACATTTACCTCATGGCTGGAAAGAAAAGACAGATGAAGAAGCTGATGTTGGGTCCTTTTGTCCTCTTAAGGGTTTTCCCCGATGACCTAAGACCTTCCACTGAGTCCCACCTCTTAAACATTCCACTGTCCAGCAGCATCACAGCTGGGGAACAAGCCTTTATCACAGAGGCTTTCAGGATCATTTACCCCAAAATAATACTATTCTAAACACAAGTTGAATCAAACTACTTACATTCCTGAAAACTACTATGATGAAAGTATTCCCAGAGAGCCTCAGAGATGCCTCTTCTATAATGCCCTTGCAAAACAATCAGCCTTTCAAGAACCTTGAAGTATTTGAATTTTACCTTGCTTCAAGCAAAATGTCAACGTGGTACAGTTTCATGATATCTGGTAGAAGAAGAAATCTTCTAGGTCAGAAATAAAACTCTCTGTGAGTCTTGGCACAGCAGGCAACATGAACTGCATGTTTACATCATTTTTCTTAGGTCCTCTAAACCTTCTGGGAGAAATCTGAACTCACCAGCTAACAGCTGTGCATGTTTGTGTGAACACCCTAACCAGGGAATCCTAACTAAATAACACCAATCTTTCAAGGGAGTGCAGGCGACATGTTCAATATTTCCTTCGTAGAGAGACATTTTCATTCCTCTAGTGGGCAAGAAACATATCTGTCTGAAGCAGTAGACACTACCTCTCCTTCAAGGCTCTTAGTTATATGAATATCCTTAAAAAAGTGCTGATGACCCTATTGAGAAAACACACACGAATGCAACAGACCAGTGAAAAACTGTCTACCCAAATACTCAATGGGTAAAAGTAGTTGAACTCTACCTTCCCAAAGCATTCTTTAAGTAAATATATTTTAAGCAAGCAAGGCCTTTGCTGTATCCTTCCCAATTATTATTAAAATCCAAAGCAATGTAATGACGATCACAACACATAGACCAAACATTTTGAGTACTTCTAAGACTTTTTAAGAGACAACTTATCATCTTATTGAATTCTGTGAGTTATTGTCATTCCTTTGATGTTATGTATAGACCTATCTTAGTCTCTTCAAAAAGTCGTACAAAAGGGTGATCCTGAAAACATGTGTGTTTACCAACATGTAGTGGACTGGTACAGAATTTGAGGGGCTACAGTAACTATTTTATGAATTTTTCAGATATTCTTCATATCTGATACTAAGTCTTTCAGACATATGATAGGCAAGGCTTTTCTTTAATCTTCTATGTAAATATTTTACTGATCTTTGTTTCTATATGGTTCATTCTTGATGCCTTTATGTTGCCTCCAATATTATGATGAAAGTCACCCTCTAGTGAAAGGTTCAGATATTTAGAAGATTTATTTTTAGTGTGTCTCTTTTCAGTTTATTGCATGAAGGAATTTCACAAGCTGTGAGAGGGAAATTCTACTCATTGCAAGGAAATCCTCACTTAAGCATCTGTGAACTGCAAGCAATTAAAACCTATGAACCTCCAGCTGATTACCCATGGCCCATCCAGTTTCTGGCAGGAACTGGCGTATGTCCTTGTGCTGGTCATCCTGGAGCAGGGTCACTTCTCCAGGTTCTCGTTGCTCAAGTATAGTCCCACTGCAGGCAGATTTCTTAAATGCCTTCACCAGTTTTTGTCATAATCATCAGTAATCTTTGGACAGTAGTAGGGTCTCCCTGTGCTTCTCTGATGAATTCTTAGCTGCCAGCAGGAAGCAGCAGGTCATCACCCTCACTAAATCAACAAGGGGCTAAAAGAGTGGAGGGTTCCTGGCTGTGGGAGATGATGGAGGGGGGTGGGGTTGGAGGGGGAGGCTGCTCAATCCCAGCAGCACTCGGTTACCACATGGTTTCTTTTTAGCACATTCACAATGGGCCTCAATGTGTATGTCTGTCTCCCTGCTGGGCATTTGAACCCCTGGAGGTGCCTGCATAAGTGTCCCCTGCATGACTCTACCACTAGCGCTATCTGTGGTTCAGGCTGGAGGAAACGTGTTAAAGATTGCTTTAGTGCTCTGTGTTCCAGAAAGCTGGTCTCCATGCGGTGGTCTTCTATTACAATAGTCAGTTTTTTCCTGCTGGTTCATGTGCACACTGCTTGCGATTTTCGAGGAAGTTGTGATATCTTGGAGAGCAAATGAATGTCTCTCCTTCCTTCTTTTTCTTTCTCAACAGTTTAGTAATTTTTTTCTGTTAAGGTTTTACACAATTTTCAATAGATTTATTTATAGTTATCTTTGTTGCTACTGTGAGACTTTTTCAAGTACAAAATTTTTAAGAGCTTGTGGTTCATCCGTATCATCATGTGTTAAAACAGAACCGCTCAGTTATGTATGTCCTGCTTTTGGAATCTTGCTGCACTTTTAATGCTAATGGTAAATGTATCTGAATGAGGTTTGTTTTTCTGGTCCAGTCAAGTGCAAAATGTAGTTAACTTTTTCAGCTTTGTTGTTTGTTTGGTGTGTTACTGAGCTTAAACCCCAGAGCCTTTGCACTGACCTACACCCCCAGCCCTCTTTGCTTTTCATTTTGAGACAGGGTCCTGCCCAGACTGGGTCTCCAACTTATGCTTCTCCTAAGTATCTTGGGTGACAGGCATGTGCTACCATGTCCAGCTGTTTGTTAAGCTGTTACTAAATCCACAGATTATATGGACAACTCTATTTTCAAATCTCTTTTCACAACCATTTCATTTTCCAGACACCAAATATACAGATTCCCCTCCGGCACCTACCTTCTGCACTCCTGGTTTGAAAGTTCCTTCTACAAAGAACTGCACAGATTTGGTAAATTTCTGTAAAACTGAAAACTATAATCTTCTAATGACTCAAATACAATGCTAGTTCCAGATACATGCTTTTATTTTATTTTATACTTGACATTTTGAGACAGAATCTTGCTACACAGTTAATGCTGGCCTTGAGCTCAAACTTGCAAATATCCTCCTGCCTCAGCCTCTTGAGTGCTGGGATTACAGGTATATGCCACCATGCCGGGCCCATAGAGATTTTGTTATTGAAAATTATTTTTCTAGAAAAATTTTCCCACCTGGTCATATATCCAGTTAACAAACAGAAAATGCTGATGATCCAGAACACTTTTGAGGAAAGGATATATAACTTAACTTGTCCTACAATCCAACTGTGGGATTATCATAATTTAAACTGACTGAGACAGACCGAGTGAGGTTCTTAAATGGTAGTTTTCAGTTGTCCTTCAGCTTATTCATCTGAATAGTTAGAACTAGTGAGAACATGACAGCATTTGAAGAATTTGCCATTTTGTACACTCTGTGATCAACCATTTCTAACTATGATGACCTAAGATTACCAAGAGTGATTAAATAAATTGAAAGTCACAGGGTGAGGTTAATAGGAAACATAATGAAAGAATAGATGTAATCTTCTGGCAATGAGGTCTTTGTCCTGATCACTACTAGTTTGTTTAATGGTCTTCTTCAACACCACTTTAACTGACTCTGAATACCAACAGAATCTAACACTGTACTCATTTGCTTTAAAACAGTGATGGCAAGACTTTTAGAACTTTCAGTGATACAAACATTCTGCTGTGGCACATATGCCATAGGTTCACCACCAATGCTCTGTAACAACCACACTTACTTTGTGATGGCTTGAGTGGAATGTCCAAAACAACGTCTTGAAATAATTTCCAGTATAACAGTGCTGGGAAGTGGGGCCATGTGAGAAGTCCTTAATGTTATTAATGTGATAGTGAATTAGTTATTGCAGAAAGAAATTCCCATAGGAGAAGTTAAGTCTTCTTATCTCTCCCTTTTCCTCTTATACTGTGTCTCTGCCATGGAATGGCATTGCAAGAAGGTCCTTGTCAGTTTCTAGCTCCTTGATCTGGGATCTCTTAGGTTCCAGAACTGTGAGAAAATTCCATTCACTGTAGATTACAGTCTGTAGCAATCTGTTGTACCACTATAAGATAGAGTAAGAAGCACGCCATGTACTCCTAACTAGGAAATCTGCAACCAGGGTTAGGAAAGTTTTGTTGAATCTACCATTGAATATCCTGCTATGGCCATCATAATGTTTTTGTTTCCAATCTTACATTTTTCCTGGCAGAGATATTATAGGTATAGTAACAACACACCAGCAATTTCAATCTCTGCATAGTTTCCATGCTTTGTAATCTACTCATTTGCTATGTACAGAGAATTCTGCCTTTACGTATTCCCTTAGGCCTTGTTCTGTAGATTTTGAACTTAACTACCATGTCAATGGAAGTTAGTTTTTCAATCATTCCATTTCTAAACTACCAAGCTCCTACCAGCTCAGAGGACTTACACCCGGATGGACTATCTCAACTATATCTTTTAGTGATATTGCTAGACAAACTTTTGCGCTGAATAAAAACATCTACTCATGAAATTTCTATGGGAGATTTTTGCATAATTTCATTGTCTGTTGATGGATCCGCTTCCACAGCACTTTGCTACTCTTGATATTACCTAGAGATTCTAGAACCATCATTGACCTTACATCCCATTAAAAAGAAAACTAAGGGAATATGAAGGTGAAAGACACAATATTTGGATGCTGAAGGAATAGTATTAACTATATCAACCAATGTTTGAAATCATATCCACAGAGGAAATATTTATAAATTTTTCTGAACAGAAAAAAGTAGATATTATGACCAAAAATTATAAAAGTAGAATCTTGTAATCTATTTTACCCCCTAGACTCCATCCCATCTCTTTAACAAGTTCATCAAATAATTCTTGCTCACCAACATGAGCAGAGGTAGCTGAGAATAGGCAACCTTTCATTATGTCTACTTACCATTAATTAATGTTTCCTAATTTCACTTATCTTTATCTATTTTTGCCTCTGTATATATAGATTATTTATAAATTGGAATGTACAAATAATGCTTTCCCCTGACTTATAACCTTTCCTTATATACCTTCATACATGCCATTACTTTCTTGTATTCTTTTTCTTCCAAACTCCATTGCCAGTCTCAAGTAGGACCATTTCAAGCGCCCATCTCTTGCACATGTAATTTTCTTTCATGTGTGAATCAATCTCTTCTCAGCACTGCAAGCTTAGTGCAGGACAGAACATTATACAATCATAAGACCCGAGACAGTACTGAACATGTACTACTTGCTGGTAGTGTGTATTGTCTAGCAAATGAAGGATAATCATATGTCACTAAATGAATTGTAAACATTTGTTTATCAGTTTTTATATGTTCATTGGGCGAGCTGTCATACTTCAGAAGTATACTTCAAGCCACCTCTTAAAGTTGATGTAGACATTTCATTGTGTGAAAAACTTCAGTACGAAGTTTCAATAGAGGGTTGATTTTTAGGTTACAATTAACATTCCGGTACACAGACTTAGAGGCTTATAATTCTTTATCCCTCTACAGCCTGAGGAGTTAATTTAGATTCGAGACTAGAGATCTTTCTGTTGATAGATGCAATGAGAGTGTCAGAACACTTCAACGAAACTTTATCAAACTGAGTGACAGATTGGTTTATCTAAATGGAGGGGTTTTTCTCTCTCTACCTTTTAATTGTGGATCATTCTTAAGGTGTTTTATTATAATTATTCACAGCTTGTGCTGCTTTATTGATTAAACTGCTGTGAAGATCTGGGTGGAAATACAGCATAAAACATGTCATGTAAGCCTTTTAGGGTTATTGTTATGCTTGTAGTCAGATGGCTGCAGTTGTGATAGCTGTGATTGAAAAACAAATGAAATGTTTTTAGGAAACTGTAATCACATTTGACATTTCACTACTTCCCCCGGGGTAACTAATAGACTCTTTCCATTTCTAAAAAGAAACTTCTAATTAAATATTATTTCCTTTCTATTTTTTTCCTCAGGGAAAATATCTAATTCTATAAAGACCTCAGACAATGGGCGAAGTTTCACCTCTTTCTGCATATTTGAGTTTCTGCTATGCAGCCTATTGAGGACATATGTAGTCTAGGTTTAGGTTTCCGCAATCATTAATTGTAGTATGTCAGCTTGGCTTGAGTAAAAGTCTCCCGGCAGATTAGTACACTTCTGGGTGTATTTGTGGAAGATTTCATGTAGGTCAGAAAACTGAGGGGGGAGATGAGTGTGGCCCCACTGAATAGTTCATAACCTGGACTGCATGCAAGACAAATGAGGAAGTGTTCCCTTTCTGGAGGAGTGCTGGCCTTGACCGTTGTCTGTGGACCTCGGTCTCCAGTTGCTACAGACCTCCAGCCCAGACTCTGGGTCCTTCTGACACAGACTCACATTGGTGAGCACGGCGCACTTTCAGAGATACAACCGTACACTGCTGTTGAATCCTTCTGCTCTCAGGGGGCAGGCAGCCATTTTGGACTCCTCCAATTCTGTAAACCTACCTCTCCTTTTCTAATTGTAACTGCGTTTTATGTTGATTCTGTTCCTTTAGAGAAGCCTAATACAGTGTTTACTTACCATGAGATGTGAAGAGTGTACCCTTGTAAGTTAATTAGATTTTCTTCAAAAACATAGAGATAACTAAAAAAAGGTGATTCAGAATGAATTTATTAATGGTAACCATCATGAAATTGCCAACTTCACTGGGTATGAGTAAGAAGCAAACAAAAAATATACTATGGGTTTCTTGTTTTCAAAGCATAGCACGGTATTTTACAGTACAGCAATACCTTTGGCCATTTTAAGAGTCTGTTTGCCAGATATGAATCCAAGATTTATCCCATACTACTTCTGTGATCTTGGGCCAATGATTTATCTCCTTAAACATATTTCTTCATCTATAGTCATGCCTAAAGAATATGGTTAATCACTCTCTAAGTGTTAGCTCAACTAATCCTGTTGCATATAGATCAAACATCTAGTGGTATAAGGCATGGAAGAAAAGATAGGAAAGTTCTATCTATCTGGTTATGAGGTAGCCATTGCAAGCATGACATTGTTCTGAAAGCAAACTTGTTAGAATTAAGATATGGGTATCATTTGCCCTGGGCAGGAGAAAAAACTTGTCACTGGAAGCATTCCTAAGTCAATGAATGGTAAATGTGTTGCCTATGAATGATGTCTCTGTACAAGAAAACATTCAGACTGAATCACTAGTAAGTTAAGGCTGTAGATTGTCAGTATTTTCTTGAGAATTGATGTCACCAATTGCTTTGTATTCAGAGATTATATAAGTGGTATTACACTACTTTCTGAAACTAATTACTTGTGCAAGTGCATATGCATAATCAACGAAGGAAGAAATACTTAATTTTCTCTGGTAGGCAAAGTCACTAGCTATACCCATTATGGATAAATCTGACTGGCATTAATTATGTGGGCTTTCTAACATCAATATTCAACTTGCCAATGCTAAGGCCCTTCTCAGGAATGAAATAGCCATGATTTATCTCTCTAAATTAAAAAGGTTGAATGGTATTATCTCATAAACATAATTCATTTTAATTAAATGCATATTCTTGAATAGCTTCTTAATGGCTATCCAGTGCCTCATTAATCTTAAATGTAACAAATTGTGATCCTTTGAGAAGTCATATGATAACTCAAATTCACAAACATGAATTTACTTGGGCTGTAAAGCCCAAGTAAAATGTGTATTAGGCAATCTATGCATGTTGAATAAATGCCAGGTATGATAATTATTAATGATAGCATTGGCTTAAATATATATTAAAGACACACAACAAATGTATTTGGCAGACTGTTTTCTACCACTGCCACCTAAACTGTGTTTGCAGATAACACTGAAGTACTCATGATATTTTAATTTATCTTCAATGAACAGAGCTTATAGATGTTGAAGTGCATTTTGTACAGAAACATCCTACACACATGAAACTAGGATTTACCAAAAGCAGAAATTTCTGCCCATTTTGTTTACCTTTGTCCCAACAGAATCTCAAAAATCCCCGCATGTATAGGAATTCAGTAAAAATTCCATGGGTGAATGAATGCTTTTTGAATATACTGGAATGTTTTGTGAGTGTCCAAGTCACAGTGAAGCTCTCCTCCTTGTTTTTTGCATGGGTTGAGACAGTAATGCCCTGAGGGAAGAAATTTTGTGTAGCATTTTTCTAGTTTACAGTTATGTCTTCCATCACAATCCCTAGTGCAATCCTTGACAGTTGTGTGGAATCAAGATGAAAACATCTGATGAGTGAGTCTGTAGAGATCCACCACTCTTCCTAGGAGAAAATAAATGTGAACCACTGACACAAAACGAAACAAAAATTCTTATCCTGATAAATTCTCAACAATGGATGAATTAAAAATTAGATATCCAGGAAATATATTTTTGCATGTTTTCTTTACTTTTTAGGTATTTTCCTGTATGATATAAATTGCAACAGACTATTTCTGAATACTTTGGTACTGTGTAATTTTAAAACCACATATTTTTACAAAGATAATAATTCTAAAAGAAGAAAAATAGGTCTCTGCAGTCATTTGGGTATAGCAATTAATTTGAGGATCAGAATGAGAGTGAAGTGGTTCTCTCTCTGTGTTCAAAAATGAATGCCTTACCAAGGCACTGAAGACAGACACGTATAAACATATTGCCTTTTCTGACTTTTAAACAATATTTTTGTAAAATTGAGACAGACATGAGGCATTCTGTTTCCGAAGTACTTTTACTTCATTATTTAAGCAATATTCACAACAACCTGATGAGTTGAACTGGACATATGTTTCCCATTTTACAGAATTTGTGGCACAGTAAAGTAGAAACAATTTGTTCAACGTAATGTGAATAAAACTGCAGAGGCAGGATGAAAATGTAGCTTCTAGCTATGTATACCCATATGGTTATGAATCATATAGATAAGACCGTTATGATATCAAATAAATATAACCAGACAGAAAGTATGGATTGGCATAGAAATCTTATGCTATTTCCCCAGGCCATTTTAAGTCCTGGGCCGGATTCCAAAGAGAAGCTGGTGTAGACTCTTGCAGTTCCTCATAGATGAAAAACCCAGTGTAGGTATTCAGGCCTAGGTTGTCATAAATGGAGCAAATTATGATTCTGTAAATCAAGTTGTCTTTCAGTTTATTCAGATATAATTAAAAAAAACCAATATTTTCATTGGTTAGAGTAGTCCCGTTGGCACACCAGGTGACTTCTTTTTCTTTGCATGTGTTCATTCATTTAATTATCTCACTAGTACAATGTTGTTACTGTCCCTATTTTGTAGATTAAAAGATTGAGGCAAAAGAGATTACAATTCTTAGGGTTTCTGTCACCATTAATCCCCATATGTCAACTTCAGTGCGTTAAGAAAGACCTAGCGGAGTAACAAGCATATTCCCGGACGTGTCTGAGCAGATTACGGAAGGTCATTCTTCTCTAGTACTGCTCCTTTGCTCTGCCTCCCAGCAGCCCTGGACTAACAAGCTCCGCCCCACCTTGCCTTTCCACCACGGCTTCTGCCTCCTCCAGAATCTCCTGAAACTGAGCTAAATGAAGCCTTTCCTGTGGGTGCTGAGTGTTGTGTCTCAGCCGCAGAGATCCCATCCAATCACATAACGCCCAAGCACTGTGGCTGCAGAGACCATATTTTGCTACTGCCCTACTCTGCCTCTAAGCGACTGCTATGCTTTCTTTTTTTATCCTCTTGGATTAAGAATTTAATTAAATTGGGGCAATATTATAGCCAAGGAATTATGGTTAAGGGAGCTATATGTGTGGGGACAAACCCTTCTGTTATGGTATTAGATGGAGAATGTCCCCCAAAAGTCTCGTATGTGTTGAGATTGGGCTTTGGAAAAGAACTGGATCGTGGGAGCACGACCCTCACCAGTGGACGGGCCCATTGAGGAGGTCATTGGTAAATGAGCTGTTAGGAGGTGGGGCCGGGGGGAGACTGCGTCCGTGGGGGAGCATGCCGCGGGGGTGGGGGTGGCTCCTTCCACTGCTCCGCCCTTTCTGCTTCCTGGCTGACCCGGGAGGCGCAGCTTTCCTGCACCTGCAGTGCTGCTTCTACCCTAGAACCAACCAACCGTGGACTGAATCCACTGAAAAAAGCACGAGCTTAAATAAACTCTTCCTGTATAGAATGGAGACATAGAATGTAATGAAGATATTTGAAAAGCATATTTACTGAAGTTGGACGTATCAAGTTTAATTTAAAAGTTAACGCTGCAAAAGATGCTTTTTTGCTTGCACGTGATATATCTTTTTTAATCGGTACATTTTAGATATAGATAGTGATGACATTCATCAAGGGAAGTTGCCCCTGTACACCGTATTCATGATCTGTCTTGATGCTGCTTTTCTCCCGTTCCCCTCCCCTTCTTCACCGCCTCTCCCGCTCCTCAGGGGCAAAAGCTGTGCCTCAGGTTTTCCTTCTGTTTTCTTGCCCCTCCTTTCTCTCCCCTTCCTCACTCTAAAACCCGGGCAACTGCAGAGCAGTGAGATTTTGCAAAAGGAAGTGAAATTTTCCTTAAACATTTTAGATTTGAACTCTATAAAAAAGAAATGATCACTCTGGAGCTAAATTTCACATAATAAGCATATTTTAAGTGTACAGTTGGATGAGCTTGACAACTACACGCTATGTGACCACCACGGAGATCAAGCAATGAGGAGGTGCCAGGTGCCTCTTTAACCCCGCTCTCACCTTCCCAGCAGGCTCTGATGCGTATGAGCAGTGTAACTTCGAAATGTAGTGATATTTGTGATATTTTATTCTTTTTGAGTTCTACTTTAATTAAAAATTTTATATGATTATAGTCAGGAAGCAAAACTGTATGCGTCAAGCCTTTAAAACTCATTCAGTTGCGCTGTGTGGCCTACCACATTATGTATCTGCACTCAAAAAGAATGTATATTTTGATGGCAAAGGGTATGATTTTCCATAAATATTAATTCATTAATGTTGACACTGTGTTGCAAATGTATTTTAGTATTTGCTTTATTGCTCTCTCCCTCTCTCTCCCCCTGTCCCCTCTGTGCCCCTCTTTCCCCTTTTCTCCTTCTACCTCTCCCTCTCCCTCTCCCTCTTCTCCTTCTCCTTCTTCTACTACTAATACCAGCATGGGAATCCCACCCTAATCCTCAATCCTACTAAAACTCACTTCTGACTACTGCCAACATATAAATTTGGGGATTAAGATCCAACACATGAATTTTTGGAGAATACATTCAAACTAAACCATGAGCTATACATTTTTGTTTTGTATTTTAGTGGTTCTTATAAAGTTAATGTTGTACATCTAACTCCACAATCTCACTTTAAATAATATTGCATAACTCCATAGCAAACTTATAAACATTATAATCACATTATTTCTTTTATCCTTTCTTCCACTTTTGCTCCTGTCATGTAATATCCAGTTCTATCTGAGAGAAAAAAACAAATGAATTACTATTATCATTTTGTTTTTGAGTGGACAATAGCATCATATATATATATATATATATATATATATATATAGTCCTAGCCTTTGGGTGTTGTCATACTCTCGGTTCTCCTAGGAATTTCTCTTATCTCTTTTGCTGAGATTCCATGCTTTGGTCAGGAATTGCTTTATCCAGAGAAATGTCCCACTTACCTCAAAGAACCTCTCAGTTTCAGCTCTACTGGGGATCGAACTCAGGACCCTGCGCTTGCTAGGCAGGCGCTTATTCCACTGAGCTATATCCCCAGCCAAAACCTCTCAGTTTCTAATCTAGTGTTTTACCTACTCTTCCTAACATTGTTGTGTGTGTCTGAAAAGCGGGTGGGGGAATGTACCTTGATCTATGATCGGAGGCCTTCTGGGATTCTAATTCATCATGTTAGCCCATATGTGGCTATGAAAAATTTAATATGAATTTATCTCATGTCTTCATGGAAACAGTGATGGTACCTTTCTCATAGAAGATATATGTATTGCTTGGATATTAGTTTATTTACATTTATTTACAGTCTTACTTTAATATATATGCATGTGTGCACATATATATCATATAGCTTTGTATAGTTTGGTTTATTTCTAGTTTTGTTATTGATCCACTATTATTACTTTTGAAATTCTAGATGAAGGTGGAAGGTTCTTTTATTGTTGTTTAAAACATCCTTTGACTATTTGTCAGGTGATATTAGCCATTTTGTAGAGAGTCTATTACATATACAAAGAAAAGCATTTCTACATCTTATCTTTTCTTCATATGCATTTATACAAGATACCATGTTTAAAACATGGCTAAAGAATGCACGGCAACAGAAACAGCTTAACAATCTAACTCAGAGCAACTGCTGGGTTAGTATCTAGAGTTCATCATGGGTCATGAGAACTGCTCAGCTTGACTAGTCAGGGATGCTGCTTGTTTTCCCAACTAGGTCAATCCTAGATGCAAAGGTCTCTGGTGTCACTGAACTCAAAGAGAACTATATGAACATGGACTATGAGCAGCGAGGGAGAAGGAAAACATTAATTTCTGCAGGGATGTGAACAAGAATAAAGGTCACCACAATACCTACTTAGCAGTCTGCTTAGAAATTCTAAATGTCTTACTCCTTCTGTGCTGTCCACCACCTAGGGAGAGGTGGTAGGAAATGATAGCCCTAATAATAAACAGTGTTTAGTCTTAAAAATGCACAGTGTGACTGTGACCATTCAACTCCGCCCGGAACTATTCATTGAGTAATTATCTTTTATATGGATGCTGCATTTACACCCTCTGCCTTTAAGTACATAAATTTCTTTGTTTCTAGGAGCTCTTTCCAGCCTCTCCCTCCCCCATGCACACAAACAAGAGTGTGAGTATATGTGGGGTTTTATGCTTATATTTTGTTAAAGAAAACTATATTTTGAAGGTTGTTTTAACTTTACATAGAAATTTTGCTTATATTTTGGAATGTGTTTATAGACCCCAAAGTTATATCTATTATTATCTTCATTAAGTGTAATATATTTGTTAGAGTAAGAAGAGTTTTACTTTATTCAAATTTTTAAAAAATTTTTATTCATTTTTAAAACATTGTTTAAGTATCCCCATCCTGGAATTCAGATTACATTTAACTCTCATATCCCTTTAAGGGGCATCTTGCTTGTGATGGTTTCTCAGATTTTTCCTTGTTTTTGAGGACCTTGAAATGTTTTTTACACTTTTTTTATTTTAAAGAAAATAGTACCCAAAAAAAGCACAATACCAAAATACACACAAAACAAAGCAAGGACAGTAAAAATCATACAGGGTTTCAAACCCAATGATAGGGATGAGCAATGGTTGTTATATTACATATTGTTATCTTCAACAAAGTTGCCCAGATTGCCAGATGTAAGAATAGCAGTTGTATCAAATCATTAAAGGGAATAAGAAAATAATACTTTAAAAGAACATTAGAGACAATACATAGTTTCTAGACAATGCATAGTTTCTAGGCAATACATAGTTACTAGACAGGATTGTAGGCATTCGCCAAGGGTTGTTGCTTCTCAGATGTGTTGCAGAATGTTCTTCTATTGGGATTTGTATGATTTCTGTCCCTTGAGAGTGTGTACAACTGGGAGGACCGTCATAGATGAAGAATGATCATCTTATCTTAAACAAGGGTGCGTGAGGCCCATCTGGCTTTTCACTATTGATATTGACCTTGGTTCCTCAGCGGAGACAGCACTTGTCAGGTGTTCCCGCAGCAAAGTTCCTCTTGTCCTATGTGCTTCTGAAACTAGTCACTGCGTGTAGCTCATGCTTACAGAGTCAGGAGTATTTCTTCATGAGGAGTTTCTCTTTTCCCATCTACTTATTCATTTAATTATGTATTCCTGTCCATGAGGTCATGAATATTTATTGAAACCTTGAGTTGAAACTCAATACTATTGCAAATGTTTTGTTGCTCAAATTACCACGGTGTTGTGTCAGTTCTTTCTCTTGGCTTCTGTGCCGATGTGACTTGTTCCCATCACTGTGGGAGACTCTGGGCTTTCCAGAGTACTGCACTGTCATTTTCAGAATTCCCCACCCCTTTCCTCAAGTCAGCTATTTATCTAATGAGCTTTGGTTCTTTTTAATGAGAATATTGGAAACCAATATAACTGGGTGCTCGATGCGTTGTTCATTCCAGCTGGGATTTGTCATTGATCCTAGGCTCTCTCAGTTGACAAAGCAAGTTAAAAACTCGAAGCATGAGTTATGTATAACTCATGTATGTAAGTTGTATATACACCTATATCATTCATGTATGTACACATATCCTTATGTATTGCTTAACATAACTATTTATGTCTTTATTAAGTCAAATGTAATTACATGTTGATGTCTCTAACCCTTAACCCAATACTAAATGGATCATTCTACCCAAGAGCATTGCCTATGTGTTAGCTCACATTCCAACAATGAGAAATCTGGGATCTACCACACATATACTTTAATTTAATTGCTTGATACTCATACATGTATGTGTGGATAGCTATAGTAGAGCTGTTAACTCATACCTATGTTTATATATTCTTCACTGAGCAGTAAAACACAGCACTACACAATTTAAAGGACTAAAGCATGGAAAGTGCTATTTTTTTTTGTCTTCAATAATACTAAATTTGAAACCAATAAAATAGCAAATCAATACAAAAATACCATACAACCAAAAATCAAGCAGACCAAAAACCCAAATTCTTTCCCAGATTGGTCCTGTGTTTAATGCTCAATCAGGCAAGCCCTTTGTCACCATCTTACCCTTCATATAGTGCTTACTCTGAGACTACAGATCAGCCATCAGTGAAAATGTAAGGTTTTTTCTGAGTATGAGTCTCATTTTGCAAATGTATGTCATAACTTTCCAAATAACTCTGCCCTTATGGATGCCCCAATGTCCAACAACACTTTCTCTAATTTTCTTCCCTTTACACATTTTTGTTTTCCTCATATTTAATTTTTCCTCCAGCTGGCAGCAAGTTATTTCATTGTCTTACAATGTGTTAGAGGAATTACCCATGGATCCATCTTGAGTAAATCCCAAATTAGGAAAACAAACAAGACACGTGACTTATGTCAGGCCGTCAGAAGCTTCCTGGCAGTCAAAAAAGAGGAAGCAGTTTGTTAAGCATAGTCTCTGCTCCACTCTTTTTAGAAGCAGGGAACTGGTTCCCACACTTGTGCCATGGGCAAGTGTACCCAAGATGACCTCTGAATGGGAGCAAGAGGTGGACAAAGGCAAGCAAATGCTGCCTGTTTGCTTACTACTGGTCTGGTTTTAGCATTGGCCTGAGTGCTATAAGTGTTTCACTACTTTCTAGAGTTCTGGTGATGTTAATTCTGACTGATTTTTGTTTGTAGTGGATGGATTGGTCTGTTGAGTTATTATAACTATTTTGGCTTTATGTAGTACTGGAGATTGAACAAGTGGATCCTCTACATCTGAGTTATATACCCAGCCCTTCTGATGTTTTACCTTGACACAGTGTTGCATTGTCTCCCAGGCTGGCCTCCAATTTGCAATCCAACTGCCTTAACCTGCCAGTAATGAGTAGCTGAGATTAGAGATGGACTTGGCTATGTTTTTCCCGTTACCATTCTGAATACCTTTTCTGGTGAGATAGTGGTGTAAGAATTGTACCTACTTTTTTGTTGGGCTGCATATATCTTATTGTAGAGTTGCAAAAGTCATTTATTTATTTTGAATGTAAATCCTTTATGCCTTTTCATCTCTTTACACCTAAATTTGACTTGTCTTTTGATCTGTATCTTCCTTGAGCTATATCTTCCTTGAGTTTTTCTGATGTTCTTAAAGACTAAATTATCTTTTGTTCTCTATGAATGATGCTATTAGGGTTGTGTTTAAAAATTCCTTGCCCAACCCAGCCTGTCCACGAGCTTTTCTTTTATGTTGTCCACTGGAAGCCTTATACTTTCTCATTTGGGGGCAAGGTGCAGTTTGAATTACTTTTTGTGTAAGTCTTGCCTAGGTTTTTATTTTCTTCTTGCATATGGAGGTTCAGTTGCCCATATTGACAAGGCTGCCCTTTCTCCATCAACTTGCCTTTTCCTCCTGAGGCCAGTTGGCAATATTTGGGGGGGAGGGGTCTTCTCAGATCCCTATTCTGTTCATTTATCAATACCATATTCTCCTGCATGCTGTAGATTTACAGCAAGTTATAAAATCAGGAAATATTTTTCCATTTTGCTCTCATAATTGGACTAGATTTTCTAGATCTCTTGTTTCTTCCATCATTTTTACAATGATTTTCTAAAATCTACAAATTATTCATTGAGCATTTAATTTAATTAAAACTATAGCTAGAGTTTTTGCAAGTAGAAATGGAACAAAGAGTTACGAGGAGTTAGGAGGTGGGGACAGAGGTAGGGGCTCAAAGAGAAAAGAATTTAGATGCATTATTGTATTATGGACACATACAAAGGCCCCATTATAATCCTAATTCTTATATCCTAATTCTAATTCTTTATAGTATAAATTAGGAAATTTATACTATATTTCTTATATAGTATAAACTTATTCTGATACGAGGAAATTAGAAAATCATTTCAGTAAAAAATGAAACGATACCTAGGTTCATCCCTATAGTTGCAGGACCCTGGGAGTCAAGAGGCTTGCAAGTCTGTGCTCAGCCTGTATAACTTAACATCATTTTATTTCAAAACAAAAAGATAAAATGGATTGGGAATTTAGTTCATTGTAAAGCCCTGAGGTCAGTGTCTAGTACTACAAATTATTAGAAAGTAAAAAAAAAAAAAAGTGACCTAATTCCATTGTTGAGTCCTTCAGTACATAAAGATGATATAATTCTGAATTTATTTAGATTTTTAATTTATGAAATCATAATCTTGTAGTTTTACACACATAGATCTTATACACATGTTGGTGTGCCTATATGTATCTTATTTTTTGGAATGCTATTTTAAGTAGAGTAATGTCCTTTCAATGTTCACTTCTAAATGTTCAGAGTTGGTATATAAGAAAAAATTGAATTTTAATAATCAACTGTATACTGTGACCATATTACCCATGAATACATTATTTTCAAGATTTTTGGAGCAGGGTGGTACTAGGGAGTATCCGTTGATGTTTTCCTGTCTTTAGCTTGTAGGTATGGTCAATTGCAGTATATTTGAATTTGACCTGGTCATGTAAACCTGAAGTAAACCTCACTTGATTATAAGGTATAATTATTTATATAGATTTTTGGATAGATATTGCTAATATTTGTTTGAGGGTTTTGTGTCTATAAGTAGAACATATTGGTATGTAATTTTTCTCTGTTAACTCTTTCTCTACTCTTGTTAATATGGTGATGCTGGCCTCAAAGAATTAGTGAGGAAGTGTTTTCTCTGATTTTCTGGAAATGATTAAATTGTGTCTCCCACTGATTCTTATCCACATACTAGTTCATAAGAAGCAGTCTGTGACACTGAACCAAGATAACTGGTTATGTCTTCCTACCAGTGTATGTTTTTAGCCATTTCTAGTTCAGATAAACAGATTTTAGCCATTAATCACTGTGCTTGTCTGTATCTCTAGATTTTAGGGTGATAATTTTCTCTGTGACTTCACTCTCTCATTGGCCTGTGGGAAGGCTTTGATTTTTAGTTTGTTCAGCTTTTTTCTTCTCAGGATAACGATATCATTTTCAAAATTTTTACATATTAAAGCTGAAACAGAAAGTGTGTGTGTGTTTTAGATGGAGGAAGATTTGGCTCACCTTTTTAATTTTCTGTGCTATCAAATGATTTTCAATTGTACAATATAGTGAAAGATTGCAAGTACTGGAAGAGTACAGTATATGGCAAGGAACTTGCAGAGTCTGGAGGAAGGCTCTGGGATTATTTCAACGGAGCTTCCCAGGTACTGGATTCCTCTCATTGTTCTATGTCTACACTGAATTTTTAATGTAAAGATGTTACTGAAACTTCTCCCAAAAGTATCAAGCCCAAATTCCAGTCTATAAAAATCAAGAACTGTAATGTTGCTTGTCTTGATTTAAATATATCCTACTTCTAAAACATATACCTGACAAAAATAAACAGCCTTGGTCATTGTAATATCATGATTTTTGAGTACCTAAACATAGCATACAATTTTTATTATTGAACATAGCATACCAGTGAACATAATGAGCAATGCATGAGGTTACTGGTTCTCCATGTGGTCTGCTTTTTCTCTTGCTTTAAGCAGTCTCTACTCCAATAACATCTAATACTGTAAAGGGACCCATAATGCAAAAGGTTTGCACTTTCTGCATATCCCATTGTGTAATGATAAACCCTTTCTTTTCACAGATGAGAAACACTTTGCAGATTTTCATAGCACTGTTTCGCAGATGCAAAAGCACTTTGGGGATTTCCATAGCAGTATCATAAAGATATTAAAAATCTGAATATGCAGTTAAAATGATGGATAGTTCTATAGGGGCAACAGTAAAATGATATCATGTCTAAATTCAAATATTTTCTAGCAATGGCAGTGTTACGTGTGGGTGTGTATGTGGTTCAAGATTTTCAAGAAGATGTTCATATGCTAAAGATGAGTAAAGCAAGGCATGAACAAAATTTTAGCAAAGATTTGTACACTTAAACTCAGAATGTATCTTGAAAGTACAAATTGAGTTATGTGTTGAATTATTTGGATAGATGAAATCTGAAAAAAAAATGCTTACATAGATTTCCAGTTTAGTTTTCAGGAAACAAAACTTTAAAATATTTTTAGTCATATTGTAAAGAGAAGTTGAAATGTACTAAACACTTAAATACATAGGGTGAGAGTAAATGTATTGAGTGTACTTTTGTGCATATGTTTTTTAACGGTATTTGAGTAACTGAAATTTTCATTCTCATATGAACAAGGCTTAATATGCTCAATGTAAAATAGCTTGGATGTTCAAAGAGTGAAAAGAAATATCAGGGACAAGTAAGAGGGTTTGAGTAACTTAAATGGATGATATTTTCAGTAATTGTGGAAATGTCTGCATTATGGGAGAGTCTTGAAGTTATGTCTAATCGAATTATCTCTTCAGGTTAGTTCCACTTATCTAAAAGCATCAGCCAAAATAAAAAGAAACATGACTTTAAAGGTTGAAATAAGAATTGGGTGAAAATTTTATAGGGTACATAATTAAAAGTTTAGAGAGTTCTGAGAATAGTTGATTTAATCTGAGTGTGAAAGCTGAGGTGGCATTTTTTAAAAAAGTACTGAGAAGTGCTGATAGCTAAACCACCCAGGGAATAAAAATAGAAAGTAAATATTACTTCAAAAATAATTATTTTTAACTCCCTAACTATGAGAAGGAATTCTAGAACATAGAAAGGAAAGAATTATGATGAGTCAATGTATGCTCTTAAAAATTTTAAACAAGAATTTGTCTTTGTATCTTTGGTATTACCCCTAAATCACCTTAAATATTTTTGTTGGGAAGATATGTTTTAAACCGAGTTTTTCCTACATGCCATATTGTCACATTAGTGTACTGTATTTAAGCATAGCAACAACTGTTGTCTTCCCACTCCTATTTTTACATCTTCGGTTCAGCCTGATTTTTTCAGGAAGGTAAAATAAAGTGTACTGTGGTGTCACTTATCAAACACAGAGATTCTAAAAGATAAAGTGATTCAATGAAAATAACTTCACGTTGCTCAAATTCAGCCAAAATGCCAAAGAAATAATCTCCTTCCGATGACTTAAAGCGATTCCTTCACTTATAGACGAGAGTATACGTTCTGATTTTCATTTGCTAAAGGGGAAGCATGAGCTTTTTACTTTCAGCATGATTTGCTGGTTAGCACAATGAGGGATGTGGGCGGTGCGTTGCTGAGGGGGATAAATACTATGGATGGGACAGAGAGGATCTCTGTGAGCAAGGACTGGCTGAAATCTGCGATTTCACAGAATCACTGCATATTTATACCTTTATTTTTCTACCATCTATGAATGCAATACTCTGATTAATTCCATGTTCCTTTACATGCTGAAATATTAAAGGGAGAATAACACAAAAATTGTCTATTGAAAGCACAAGAATAAAATTTTATCTTAATTCTTCTGCAGAGTTTAAAAAGTGGGTAAGAGCAGCTGATACTTATTGAAATCAGTAGTACTGATAGGTTCTATTCTGACATCGGACAGGGTACTTTGGAAAATACTAGAGATGATTCTTTATAAAGTCTGATAAATGGATTTGCATATATTGTCCTTTCAATGCTACAAAAAAGAGCAATTACAAATTGATGGTACTTAATCTTTCAGACTCTTTAAATTTTCAGGTTTATTTACTGTCAACAGAAAGACTTGGTATCATATATTTTTGTGGATTCTTACATTCTCATAAAATGAAACAGGTAATTTTTCTCTGGAGCTAAAATGATTAATTTGGCTTTTAAGAAAGTATTGTAACGTGGATACCTTGTTTTCAACATGGCTTCTCTGATAGCAAATTCTAAGTCCAGGGTTTGTTCATAGTTGATTACTGCAAAATGTGCAGGGGCAAGCAGGTAATCCTAGCATGAATTGCTTACCGACTGTTAACGCAGGGATGATCACTTTGTCTCGGAGCCTTTCCTGTTCTGGCTGGCTTAAGGCATCAATTTTGAAATTCCAAAAATATTTGTAGGGTGTAATGAATATAGCAGTTTAATCGTGATGACTAAACGCATAATTAAACTCATTAGTTCTACCACAGAATTTAGAACTGTTTTTTTTTTTTTTGCCAGATTCATTTGTGCCTTTAGCATCCTTATATTTTGTATCAGTGAATATTTATTGAGTTATGTTTGTGCAGTCATTGTTTTCTTGAGCTTGGAATTTTGATAAAGGAGAGTATTACTTGATTTGTGCCCCCAAGGATTTTGGAATCCACTGAGCAAAACTGACTACAGTGTTATCAAACAATGAGGATTGTAAGGATTTATGTGCGGATTATATTTCTAAATATGGACGGCAGCATAAAAGTAGCTTATGTGTTCATTGTTAATATTTCATTTACTCTTGTTTAGAAAATTTCTCAAGTCTTAAAGTCACAACAATTGTTTCATAAACACACACACAGTTACCCAACATTAAATATACAATTTTGTCCCTTTTGCTTTATTCCTTCTTTGTCCATTGGCATGTTCCAAAGCATTTAAGAAATGTTGAAGAAATGAAAAATAATTCACATAACTTTTAGGATATAGCTCCTAAAAGCCTGAACATATTATTTATATAGTTAATATAATTACACACTCTAGGATTAGCATTGTTATCAACTATATAGAACATGTTGAAATAACTGAATGCTTCTTTTCAAGTTACTTTGAAAAAATTTCCAGGTACTGTTAGTGATTCCATATTGCATTTAATGGTTATCTCTTTAATTGCCATCAGTCAAGAGTGGATGATCATCTTTCTGCTTTGTTACATTGTATCAGTATGTCATTCACAATGTCTGTAGAGCACAAATGACTTGCTATGCTGAATGATTTTCAATTTGGATTTGGCTGATTGTTTCATCATGATTAAATTCAGGTTAAACATCTTATAAAGAAATATTTCTCAGGTGCTGTTATCCTGTCAGTGTGTCACTGAAGGAATAGGAGGCACCGCTGAAATGCCACGGCAAGTGTGCAGTGCACAGCAGAAGTGCATTTTGGAGCCTCAGGAAGCTGGAGAGTACGTAGATCAAAGAGTCATGTTTAATTCAAGACACAGCATGGGCCACGATACTGGGTTATTCAGGCACATGAGTCTCTGGACATGTAAAGGATAGATTAATGAAGAATCAACGTTTAAGCCGCGCTGAGATTGCTAGATAGTGGAAATGGACAGAGCAAAGTGTTAAATGCAATGTAATCTGTATACTCCCCTTAGTTGGCCTTTTTCTAGCTGAATCATTGCAGATGATCTGGGCTCTGACCGCCACTCCTATCTTTATTTAAGTGTTTTGATAATTACAGATACAGGAACAAGTCAAGATTGTGAACACAATGCATGATTCTTATCCATGCCCCAACCTCTGGAAATTGTGGGAAATATTTACATACTTAAAAGGCTCAAAGTGATAATAACTTGGGAAACAAAAGGTTAAGAGTATGTGAATAAGTGGAACACTGTCAGAATGTGCATTTCCTGTGTAGAAATTACAAATAATGATAGAAAATGACAGCTGATGCCCTAGTACTTCCAATATTAAAAGTGACAGTACTATGATCACAACCAGAAACAAAGCCAAAGCTCTTTGATCCCAGGCCCCCATGAGTTTACTCCTGCTACCTTTCATAGCACTTCTCAGAATAATTGCCTGTAGCTATTTTCACTTCATTGCTTCCATTATTTTATTACCTTATCAAGTCTTTTATCTACAACATTCCTCTAAAATCATGTTGGTCAAAGGTTTCAATGATTATCTTCAAGTATTGAATGGTCATTTCCCTGTCTTTATTTTACTCTATTTCCCAGCAAGATTTGAGGGAACTGAATTCTCCCCCTTTTCTGCAGTACATTCCTTTGTTGACTACTGGGGCCCATTGTTTTTAATTTTAAATTTAAAAAAGCAAGAAAAGGACACAGAATTTCAAAACAAGATGATAGGAAATTAACAATGGTTATTATATTGTATGGTTTTATTTTCAAAGTAATTCCTCAGATGTCAATATATGGACATGCAACATTGATCAGACAATATAAGCACTAACTGTTCCTTTCAAAGAACTAATAGAAATTAGCAACCTGCCTATTTTCTTTCACCAATATAGTTATGATTTCACTCCAAATTATTATCAACTCATAATTGGATGCAATAATAGATTCTTATACCCTAAGTGTTTTATTCTACAAACCATATCTCTATGAGGACAACCCACCAAACTCACAATAAACATAAGATCCTCCAAGATCACAAGGTCTAGCATCCTTCCACCTGCTGTCCTCCCCACCATGCTGTAGAATATAGCATCCCTTTTCTTCTCGTTCTCAGACTGCTTCCTTTCTGTCTTCTATCTTTTACTATGACTATCAATTTGTTGGAAATGCTTGTAAAGACAATTTAATCCAAATTATTGTCTAAATATATCATATATAGTATTTCATTTAATCATCTCAGTAACTCTTAAATAGTTACCATTCCTGCTCCCATTGTATAGGCAGGGAAACAAAAATTAGGGAAGTTAAATAAATTCTTCAAAGTGGTCATTTTTGTTAGCAACTGAAATGGAGTTCTTCCAGTCATATTCCTAATTCTTACCTCCTACCCATTGTTAAAACTCCCTGCTGTAACTGATCAGGTCATCTTGCTTTACTTTCAATACTTTTAAGCTATTGATATCTCCTTTTTGTTTATATATTGTTCTCTGCTTATTATAGATTGAATATAAAATCTAAGACAAAGTTTTCATCTTGTTCAATTCTCTACACATTCAAATAATGCTTAGAATTAAAAAAGAGATTGATAACAAAGCAGTAAGTCTTATTGTCAAGGAAGAAACTCCAGCATAAAGGAGATGAAAATGGAAAATTAGGAATAGTTTCAGATACACTGAATGGAAAACAAGAAAAGTTACTGTGAGACATGTGGTCTTATGGATAAAAACTGGAGAGTGATTGTGTTCTGTGACGTTGGCCGTTCTTCACTTTTCTCCTTCCTTTTTGATGCAGGTAATGATCAGCCAGTGCTTCTGCCTTCCAGTGCAGGGAACCATGAGTACTTGGGCTGGCTGGGAACACTGGTTTAAGCAAGTTTAATCTGAAATTTTAAAAAATGACTCCTAATAATTGCACATTTTATTTCTATAACAGCATACATATCTTAATGTTTTACAGGCAATTATATCTAATACTAATAATTATTGCAGGAGATAAACATTAATATCATTTTACAGATACAAATTTGAGAATGACAGCAATTGCTACTTGATAAATTTATTGATAAGTGGGATACTTGGGACTTGAATTTAGAACTTATGTTGTCAAATTCTTTTCTTTTCTTTTAAAGTGAAAAGAACAAAAAAGTAACAAAACATAGATAAAAACAATAAAAATGATACAGAACATCAATAACAGATGATATAAAATTAATAATGGTTGTTATATTACATATTGCTACTTTCAAAGTAGTTTCTCAGATTGCCAGATATAGTCATGGAAGAGTGATTAAATAATTAAACATTAACTGTTCTTTTAAGTAAATAATTAGAAATTAGTAGTGCAAGTGTCTTAACTATCTTGTGTTTGTGTATAGATATATATTTTTTCACTTCTTTCGTTCTTTTCTCCTTTCCCTGATCCCAGTTATTCTTTGCCTTGGAGCAGTTTCTTTCCCTTTCACAATATCTATTGTACCTTTCAGATTTTATTTGCTCTTTCAGGTTCTTACACTAGGGAGACAATATGATGTTTACACATGCAAGTCTGATTTGTTTCTCTTATGAGTATGGTCTCTAATTGCATCCATTTAAGTATAAAAGCCTTGAGTTTACCTTTCTTTATAGCTGAGTAATAATCTATTGTACAAAAACACTACACTCTTCTTATCCATTCTTCAGTTAATGGGCATTTGGGTTGTTTCCAAGGTTTAGCTATTATAAATCACCCTGAAATAAACATGAGTGCATATATATCACTGCGGTATGATGTTTTCAGATCTAGAAAAATACCCAGAAGGGTAATACCTGGCTTCAGTGGACCTCTAATCCTAATTTTTTGAGGATTATCCATACTGATTTCTACAATGGTTGTACCAGTCTATACTACCAGCAACAGTTAAGAATGCTTCCTTTTTCCACACAGCCCCTCCAGCATTTCTTATTGGTTGACTTTTTGATGATAGCCATTCTTTCTATAGTGAGATGGAAAGTGTTGTTTTAATTCGCATTTCTCAAATAACTAATGATGTTGAACAGTTTTTCATATATTTATTTCCTATTTGTATTTCTTCATCTGAGAAGTGTGTATTCATCTCAGATGCACATTTCTGGGTTGGGTTTCTGAATTTGGGGCCTGATTTTTAAAAAGTTTTTACATATTCCACATATGAGTCCTATGTCTGAGGGACAGTTAGCTAAAATTTTTTCCCAGTTCATGAGTTTTCCTTTTACTCTGCTAGTGATTTCTTCTAATGTTTAAAAACTCTTCAATAAGGTGAGATCCAAGCTGATTCTTTGAAGTATTGGCTGTGCAGTTTTGTCTTTGTGAGTGCACTGTCTACCTACCCCTGTGTTCAAGATTTCTACCTACTTTCTCTTCCAGTAGATTTAGTGTTTCTATTTTAGTATTTAAATCTTTGATCCATTTTGACTTTAGTTTACTGAAAGGTGATAGACATGGGTCTAGTTTTAGTCTTTAACATGTGGAGAACCAGGTCTTCCAGCACCATTTATTAAAGAGGCTATCTTTCCTTCAGTGAACATCTTGGCCCCTTTGTCAAAGATAAGATGCTTGAGTGTGTTTGTGGTTGTGGCTGAATGTTGTAGTTTGTTCATTTGATTCTGAGGTCTGTTTTTGGTCAATGCCATGCTGATTTTATCATAGTAGCTTTATAATATAATTTGAAGTCAGGGATTGTGATGTCTCCTCCCTTGTCTTTGTTGCCAAGGATTGCTTTTGCTATTTTTCATCTCTTCTCATTCCAGGTGAATTTTAGGACGGTTTTCTTTGTATCTGTGGGGCATACTAATGGTTCTCTTATCAAGATTGGATTGCATCTGTATACCAATTTTGACAGTATGGCCATTTTTACTATGTTGATTTTCCTATCTGAGAACAAAGAATATGTTTCCATTTTCTGTAATGGCTTTGGTCACTTTTTTCAGAATACTGCACTGTATAGATCTTTTACTTCCTTTGTTAGAATGATTCTTGCATGTTGAATATTTTAGATTCCATTGTGAAAGTTGTGGTTTCCCTACATTCACTCTCACTGTTTGTTGTTTTTGTATAGGAATGCTATTGATTTTTGAGTATTGACTTTGTATCCATCTCTGCTACCGAATTTGTTTATTAAGTCTAAGAATCTTTTGGTAGGGTTTGGGGATCTTCCATGAAGATTATCATGTCATCTGCAAGTAATGACAATTTCACTTCTTCTTTTCCTATCCTTATTCTTTTTATTTCTCTCTTGTCTAATTGTTCTGGTCAGTGTTTCCAGAACTATGTTGAATAGGATTGGTGATAGTGGGCATCCTTGTCTTGTTTCGGATTTTAAAGTGAAAGCTTTCAGTTTTTGTCCATTTAGTATGGTGTTAGCCCTTGGTGTGTCATAGATGGTTTTCATCAGAGTGAGGTAAAGATATCTATTCTAATTTCCTGTAGGGTTTTTACCATGAATGAGTGTTGGACTTCATCAAAATCTTTTTATGCATCTATTGTGATTTTTGTCTTTGATTCTATTGTTATGGTGTATTACATTTATTGATTTGTGTATATTGAACCATCGCTGCATTCCTGGAATGAATCCCACTTGGTCATGGTGTATAATCTTCTTGACGAATTGCCACTTTCTAGCTAGTCTTTTATTGGCAATTTTTGCATCTATGTTCATTAAGGAGATTGGCCTGTATTTTGCCTTTTTTGGTTGGGTCTTTCTGTGGTTTGAGTATCAGGCTAATACTTGCTGCCAGGAATGAATTATGGATGATTTCTTCACCTTCAATTTCATTAAAGAGATTGAGACGAATTTGTGTTAAATCTCCTCTAAATTTCTTGTAGATTTCAACTGTGAACCAATCCAGATCTGGGGCTCTCTTTGTTGGCAAGTTTTTTATTATGCTTTTAATTTTCTTGACTGGTAGTGAGTTATTCAGAAATTTTATATCTTCTTTAGTTAGCTTTGGTAATTCATACATATCTAGGAATCTGTCCCTTTCTTCTGTGTTTTCCATCCTACAGGAGTAAAGATTCTCAACGTAAGTATTTTATCTGCTAAGTTTCTATAGGATCTGTAGTAATTTCATCCTTTGATTCCTTATTGTATGGATTTTTAGTTTTTTCTTTCCATTTTTTATAGAGTTGGCTATGGTTTTATCAGTTTTATTTATACTTTCAAAGAACCCACTCTTTGATTCATTAATGCTTTGTATTGTTTCCTTAGTCTCAATTGCATTAATTTCTGCCCTTTATAATTTGCTCCATTCTTTGGGTTTATGCTTAACTTGATCTTTTTTCTCTTAGGTACAGTATAATGTTGTTGAATTGTGCTCTTTCTGTTTTCCTGATGTGAGAATTCACTGCTATAAATTTTCTTCTGAGGACTGCTTTCATTGCACCCTACAGGTACCAGCAAGTTTGTATCTCAATTTTTGTTTGATTGTAAATATTCTTTAATTACTTCCTTTATTTTGTCTGTGACCATTGGTTGTTCAGGGGGAAGCTATTTAATTTTCAGGTGTTTATGGGGCTTTTGTGATTTCTTTTGTCAAGTATTTTAAATTCCATTTCACTATGGTCTGATAATATGCATGGGATAATTTCAATTCCTTTGCATTTACTTAAGCATGTTCTATGTGTATGGTCTATTTTAGAGATCACCTGTGTTCAGTTGAGAAGAATGTGTATTCTGATGTTGTGTGGAATACTTTGTAAAGGTCTACTAAATCTATTTGCTCACAAGTTTGGCTTACTTCTGTTATTTCTTTGCTAATTTTTTGTTCAGTTGATCTATTACTTTGTGTTAATGGGGTGTTGAAGTCCCCTACTACATTTGTATTATTGTTATTTGATTTTTTTAATGTCTGTTAAAATTTCCCTTATATAGTTGGGTACTCCTACATTTGGTGCATATATATTTATGATTGTTATCCCTTCCTCTCATAGTTTTCTCCTAAAAAGTATGTAGTGATTTTATCTCTTTGGGTCATTCTTGGCTTCACATTGTCTGCAACCAGAATAGCTACTCTTGCTTTTTTTTAGGTTCATATCATAGGGAGTACTGTTTTCCATCCTTTGACTTTCTGGCTCTAAATTTTCTTATGAGTTAAAAGTGTTTCTTTTATACAGAATATTGTTGGATTTTGTCACTTGATCAACTCTGCCAGTTATTTCTTTTGAGCGGTGATTTGAGTCCATTTACATTAACGGTCATTACTGATATGATTTGGCTTATCTTTGTGATGTTATTTTCCCACTCTTGGTTCCCTACTTTCCCTCTCTGTTTAATTGCTTGCCTGGGTTGGCGGTTCCATTCTATTGTTTTTTCTTGCAACTGTGGTCATTTTTATCTCTTTCTAGAATATCTTTCAGTAATCTTTGTAGTGTTAGTTTGTTGGTCATGAATTTCTTCAGTTGTTCTTCATCATGGAAGTATTTCATTTTTCCATTAATTTTGAAAGATAGTTTTGCAGGGCACATCAATCTGGGTTGGAACTTGTTTTCTTTCAGGATCTAAAATACTTCATTCCAAGCTCTTCCTGACTTGATAGTTTGTGTTGAGAAATCTGCAGTGATTCTAATGGGTTTTCCTTCATAGATGATTTGTTTCCTTTCTTTGACAACAATAAATAGTCTGTTATTGGCTGAATTTCTGGGATCTTGATTATTATGTGTCTGGGTGTAGATTTACTTTAGTTATAGCTAACTGGAGTTCTATATGCCTTACTATATGTCCAATTCTTTTCCTATGCTTGGGAAATTATCTGTTATTACTTCTGCAAATAGTCTTTTATGTCATTTACATTCTCTCCCGCTTTTTCATTGACACCTGTCAGTCTTATGTTGTTTTTCTTTTCATCATGCAGCTGTAGAATTTTTATTTCCTCTACCTTGTTGTTTTTAAGAGAGCCTTTCTTTTACAATTGCTAGATGCAATGCTGTCTCCAAGGCTTGAAAGTCTACCTTCAGTTTCATTCAAGTAGTTTTGAGAGCTTTCAATGGAATCTTTAATTTCCTGGATATCTCTTTAAATCTGTTTCACCTATGCTAATTCTTTCTTATATTGTTCATTCAATGTTTCCATCATTTTCTGTGCTCTGTATTTTTTTCATCTATGTCTGTTGATATACTGAGCAATTCTTTCATTATGGTAGTCGTTTCTTTT
The DNA here is from genome assembly GCA_004027595.1 of Dinomys branickii. Lineage (NCBI taxonomy): Eukaryota > Metazoa > Chordata > Mammalia > Rodentia > Dinomyidae > Dinomys > Dinomys branickii. Next base: position 90,400 of record PVLD010003951.1, read on the forward strand.
TTTTACCTGAGAGATTATTTCTGATCTGATTTCTTCTATAGCCTGATGTAATTGTCTGTTTGTTTGTTTGTTTTTACTTCAGTTGCTATCATTTCAGAAGTTACAGGTTTGTGACTTCCAATTTCTCCTGTATTGATGTCTCCTGGATTTGCTCTGACTGGAGTGGAGGTCTGAGATTGCTTTTTGCTTCTTCATTTTGTCAGTTTTGAAATAGGAGGTGGAGCACCAAGCCTTGCCCATCCCAGCAGCCCAGCAAAGGTCTCTGGATTCTCCAGGAGTTAGAATTGCTCCTGTGATAGCAGTGGGAGGCAGAGTGTCAAGCCAGGCCTTCCTGGGAAGCTCAACAAAGGCCCCTGGTTTCCCCAGGATCAGACTCATTTTGAGATGGCAGTGGAAGGCCTGTCAAATTCTATATTTCCAATTTTTTAGTTAAAATATAGTTTCCCCTTTCATGACTAGTTTTTTTACTAGCTTCTTTCAGCTAGGATGATTCTTCATAGTGTTCCTGGTTACAGCATAGCACCAGTTTCAGATTAGATTTCCTTTTTTGTTAATTTTACTTCTGTCTTAGTTACTTTCCTTGTCACTGGGACATGATACCTGTCATCCACAACTGTCTCACAGTCTCAGAAGTTTGAATTCGTGATTGGAAGGCTCAGGTGCAGCAAAAGCACCATGGGAAGGACTGTCACAGAGGAGGGCAGCTCGGCTCACGGAGGTCAAGTGGCAGCACGAGGAGGGAGGAGCAGAGGGGAGGCTCTCAGGTCATTTCCCTTCTAGGTCCTGCCCCAGTAAGCCACCTCCAACCCGGTCCTGGCTCCTTGAAAGAGCAAATCAGTTTCACTCCCTCCTACTCCAGCCATCTAGTGCAAGCCCCACCTCTCTCACATGAGAGTTTCAGGGACCTAGATCTGAGCTGTTCCATGTTCCTGGTGAATTCTGGCTAATTCTTCAGCCACAATATCTTTTGAAATAGAATTGATCCTATTATGGAAGAAATGTACTTGGTTTAAATTAATGAAGTTTCATTTTAGAGAGTGAATTTGGAAAATTAATATAGTTGTTGAATACTAAAAAATGTAAGCAAGTAAAACTCTCATTTTTTTTGTTTAAAAGAAATAGCATTATGTAATGTACTGCTTTGCAAAAAATTTATCACAATATGCATATTTGAAGAATAAAATTATGAATATTAATTTTCAATGTTTCTTATATTACCCAAACATGCATAATTTGAAACACTGTGCAGAATATATTTAATATTATACCTTTTGTTATAAAAGCTATGATTAAAAATTCAATTTAAAGTTTAGGAATGAGACAACTTTAAAGTAGAGGCATACATAGTAGAGTTTTATAGTATTAAACACTTAAAAGTTTTCATTCCTAAATTTAAGTGGAAGAACACCTTTATTTGAGTCATGGAAGTTGCAGTAGGAAATAGAATTTAGATATGTTTCTACATGCTATTCTTTATTTATTTATTTTGTCTTTTTGAGACGGTTTCACTGTGCAATTCATGCTGGACTTGGATTCACTTGGTAGCCCAGGCCAGCCTTGAACTCACAGTGATCCTGCTGCCTCAGCCTCCCAAGTGCTGGGATTACAGGCATGCACCACCACATCCAGCCTTCTTCATGTTATTCTAAGTTGAATATGTCAATGCATACATTAGTCAATACCATGTTATAGGCAACAGAAAATCTAAGAATAGGCAAAGTATGGGCCTTTAATTCAGGCATCTTTGAGTTCATTCGAAAACCACTCCTATCTTTCAAATTTGTTGACTCTGACTCTGGGCTGGCTTATCAATTTTGTTGAACCTGCTTCCATTTGTCAAATGGGACTCATAATCCATCTCAAATTCTTTCTGTTGAATTATACATTGAGAGTAATGTGCATTATGCTTCCAGTAGAAAATGTTTTATCAAGAAAATCAAGTCAGCCTTTCTTTCTATGTACAACACAGTATGATATACTAGGATAGATTTGCTGGTCAGAAAAACATTTAAATTAAAGGTTGAAATGGGTCCTTTCATATATATTATCAATATCTCCCTTATCTCTTTCATTATTTCTGTATCTATTATCTATCCATATAAGTTTTGTAAGATGCCCTTCAAGTTAAATTTTGACTGCTCTCTATATAAAAAAATAAATGCTCTGGTTGATGCTACAAATACAGACCTGCCAAGCATGATTGGAAAGCTTGAAAACCACTGGACTATAGGTTTTGTGTCCAACCCTGTACACCAAAGTTTCGCAAATGTATTTTCTCAGGTCACATTTGCTTGCAGGCACAACTTTCTACTAATCTCCAAGAATAATTTACATTTGATAATGATGTGAAGATCATAATTTGTTGTTTAAAAATAACAAAGCAGTAAGTTTCATTCCCAATAACATCATCATGCTTATTAGCTACCTGGGACTTTGCATCTATTTGATCAGAAAACTTAGGAATTCAGGAAGAGGGAAGAATACTGTCCCCCCAAAATGGCATTTGTTTGATGAGATGCATTTTTTTATGTCTTTTGGTTTAGTATAAAAAGGTAGATATAGGTTAAGCCTAGTATCATTTCTGTGACTGACCCGTAGGGTTCCCAACCCTCCTATGGAAACTTGTATGTATTACGGCTCCATGTCCCCATAACAAGGAGGCAGTACAGCAATAGCTTCTATAAGTGATTCTAGGTAGGTGCTGCTGGGTTAATTTGAAGTTTCTGAAACATTTCTTATGAGGCAGTGAAAATAGTGCAGAGTTCCCATGTTCTGCTTTTGTTCAAAAGTGGACTTTTGTACATGCCTCAATCCATTTTGAATTACTATAATAAAGTACATGAGGCTGGGTAATTCTATAAAGAAAATAGTTTTACGTGGCTCACTACTCTGGAGGTTTAAAGGCATGGTGTTGACATCCACTGAGCTCTGGTGAGGAGCTTACAGAGGATGGTGTTACAGTGTGAACATGTGCAAGAGGGAGAGATCACAACAGTGGATCAGCCACCAAAAGCAGTGCAAGAGTCTGGCTCAGACTTTTCCAAATGCCGGTTTAAGAACTTGATCCAGAAACCAGAGTGCCCTTTTGAGGGCAGGATCCCCAGTGACCTAAGCACCTCCTACTAGGCAATACCCCATAATACCTCCTCCCATGTCATCATAGTAGGGGTCAAGCTTTCAACATATGAACCTCTGTGAAGGAACCACATCCAGGGGGCTGGGGATATAGCTCAGTGGAATAAGCGCTTGCCTAGCAAGCGCAGGGTCCTGAGTTCGATCCCTAGTACCACAAAAAAAAAAAAAAAAAAAAGAAACCACATCCAGTGCATAGTCAACCAGGATGTCCTAGAGTGAGGCTGCCACTACCTAGATAAGAAAATAAGACTCCAGCTTTTGAAAATAAGTGCAACATGCACACAGAACATCTTGTGAGTCAAGCTAATATTAAAGTACAGAGCACAAACAAATATTGCCCCACAGATGATGTACTCCACAGGCCAGAATGAAGTAGCTCACCGGGAAGTGAGCATGGAAACTATATCCCAGTTTTGAAATTCTCAAAATCCTGCAGAGAACAGTAACAGTAAATGGTGAAAAGATGTGCTTAGAAAGCCTGGGGAAAGCTATTTTTCTCACAAATAATTGAAATTTGTATTGGACAGTGATTTGACCTGTTGTAGGAAATCTCTTGGCCATAACTGAGTATCACAGAGTAGAACATGGTGACTCCTATGATGTAGAAAAAGCAAAGTTGATAGAAAATAGGAAGTGGGAAGGTAGATCTTCCTCAAGGGAGAAGGGGCAGGAGCTGGAGGGGAAGAGAGGGTGGGAGGCATTGAGGAGAATTAAGGTGTGTTATGTACACACACTAAGTAACCCACACATTGTGTACTGGGATGGATAGAGGAGGGCGGGACAGGAAAGGGGATGTATGCTGTACACGTACTAACTCCCCACAAGAGTACATATAATAGGTACTATAAACATGCACTAATAAGAAATGATCTGAAAACAAAGAAATAGAAAGAGTACTTTAGAATATACGTAAATAACTGGTACAGTGTTATCATGAACAACAGATGAGGAAGAAGAAGAAGAAGATGAGGATGATGGTGTTTGTGCAGTACTCAAGATGAGCCGAGAGCCTTTACACAAAGACATATCCCCAACCCCTTAAAAACTCTTTTTGGAGACAAGATCTCAGTAGCCCAAATGCAATGCAAATTTACCTTCTTCCTGCCTCTGCCTCACACAGTGCTGAAATTATGAACGTGCATCCTCACACCTGTCTTGGGCGCATCTTTTTATCACACTTATTTACTAACAGAGTTTCTCCTCCGGACATCATCACTGTCCAACAAGTAATCACTCTCTCACCAGTTACCAGCACGGATCCAGCAGTCTCCACAGTCTCTCACTAGCTGAGAGTCAGTAAGTAGATGCTGGAAAACTCTTCGGCACGGGGATGTGAGGGACCATACCTACCTCCTTCTGTTAAAGGATGTCTTGTGCAAAGATTGACCCTAAAATGTTTATAGTATGTATTAAAAACATTCCTTACTAATTAGAGTCCTCTCATTTTCTCTCAGGACTGAGGTATGAAAGCATACAAGACAGAATAGATTTAAGTGATTACTCTGATATTAAAAATTATTACTTACCTGCAATAACTGAAAACTGTGGGGGAATGAAATTTATTGTGCCTGCCTTCTTCTCCCAGCATGGATTTTCTAATTTCATGTCACAAGTTTGCTAGATTTGAAGTCTATTTAGCTTGAAGGACCACAGGGTGTATCTATTCCATTTGGGTGTCTTGTGTTACCTGAAACATCATCCTTTACTCTCTGTATTAAAAAGGTACCTTAGTGCGTGGAGAAGAACATGGGATGAGAAGTTAGAGTACTCACATTTCCCCCATGGTATTTTCACATAAAGAGTGCAACATTTGAGCAGTTACCCATCTCCTGGAGCTTCAGTGTTTTCATATGAAATGGGATAAGTACAATGTCTTACTTTCCTATGAGTTAGATCAGAATAACCCAATAAAATTTGTGGTACACTTCATGAAATGATATACACATGCATTATTTTTCTGTTTCTTACCTGAGCTCACATCATCTCTCATACATAATCACTATTCACATGCCAATGTGGACAGGCCTTTCCCAGAGGATTGAAAACGTCTCCCATATTTGATTAAGCCTAGAAAAATGTGTTACCTTTAATGTAATATATAATTCACTTTCATTACTAAAATAACAGATGATCTTTTTCTTGTAGCTCCTAAATTTTGATACTTTCACTTAAACCACGTACATGTTCCCACAGTAAGAACAAAATAAAATATCTTTCTTGTGGCTTAAAACATATAGTTATTCTAAATATGTTTTCCCTGCAATTTGAGCATTCAGGAGCAACAAAACTACTGAAATCCAGCTATGCATTATGACAGGTTTTTAGAAATAATATTACTAGGCAGTATTGTAGTGAGGCTTAGTTCTGCTCGGAATACTACATTTGTATGGGGTTTTTCTATTGAAATGGAGTATGTACACATTGCAATTTTTCCCACATTAATGAACAGAACATTCTGCCTTATTTTCTTCTCCTCCAAATGTCATCTGTGTGATGAGACCCTACTGACTTAAAACATAGTGTGCTGCTTTACATGAATTTCAATAAAATAAGTCTAAATTTTAAGTGCACTACCTCAGAGTTTCTGTTACGGTCTCTGTTCTGTCATATTAATTAGAAAAGAAGAGTTGTAGAATAAATCACTAAGTTTTTAACCCTTTCCCAAAAAAGACCCATCTTCCACAGTACATTTATAAACTAGCCAGGTTAATCAACTTCAGAGTGAGTTTTGGTGTTACTGGAGAGGATCGATTTATTCTATTCTTTTTTTTTTTCCCCCCCCGGTACTGGGGATCGAACTCAGGACCCTGCGCTTGCTAGGCAAGCGCTTATTCCACTGAGCTATATCCCCAGCCCTAGGATCGATTTATTCTGACCGCACGTGTACAACCTAGTTCTACATACAGATGTCGCATGGTGCTTCCATTCTGAGATTGCAGACAGGGACACAGCTATATCCTCCTGTATGTTTCTTTCAGTATTCCTTCTTTTTACTTATGCTTTAGACTTTATCATAAATGGGTGAGTGTATTCCCATTTACCTTAAATCAGGACTGGCCTTGTGACTTGTTTAGGCCAATAGGATACAGCTGATACAATATACTATTTCAAGCTTACCGCTGAAAAAGCCAGGAACATTTCTTTCCACTGTCATAGGGTGCTGCTCATATGAACAGGCTGTGTTGGCATGTTGAAGAATTCGAGGTTACATGGAGGAAAGCTGCATTTTTTTAGCGTATGCTTTGATACACCAGCCAGGTCCCAGTTAACCTACGGCCAGGCTGTGGATGTGTAAATGAGCACAACCAAGATAAGAGCTATCAAGCCAACCCATATACCGAAGAAGTACATACATAGCTTTAGTGCCTAGCAATACTAGACCATTACTATGTGGTACTGTATTATACAGCAGTAGATACTTCTTACAGAAACATTTGTTCTTAATCTAAGTTATTCCTAATGGCTAAGACACTAAGAAGAAAATATTCATTCAAGAAAGATATCAATCACAGAAAGCTTGAAGATTTAAGGCTTCAAGTGTGCCAAACTAGAGAGACCACTCTGGCCTTGCTGCATCCAGTGGAGTCCGTATTTGTAATCCCAGGGATCAGTTATTGGAATTCCAATAAGCAATTCCAGTCTACCACTTCCACTGCAACACATGGTGAGAATAAAGAGACAAATACCCATTTGTAGCTGTGGGAGCCAAGCGGTCCTAAGTCCAGTCGGAACAATGAGTAAAACAAACACTTAACCTAGGGCCAAACCCAGGTTTTACTAATTCCTGAAGAAGAGATTGGCTTGGATTGAGTGTGAGAATGCTGCTGTAAGTTGGGTGGGGTAGGAGGCACGATGGCCCCTTTGCAATATGCAGAAAGAAGTATGCCGAAAGAGTAGGAATTCCAGTAGCAGGGAGCCTTGAAGTTTGGAGGAATCTGCCAACACAGTTTGAGGAAGTAATATGCGTTTTTGTTCAGTGCCTTAGCTTTGATGTCTGACTCCTCTGCCCCAAGAGTCACAGGCTCTTTCTCCAGCCTCAGTCTCAAATGAGCCTGTGGCTTCTCCTGGCCTAACTCGTGCTTAGTATCTGGGAGCTGTTGGGGGCACCACAGCCGTGTTGCACTGCTTCATTGCTGCTCCGTTGTCATTGCTGAAGGCCAACCGAGGGGGTGAAGTATGTCCTAGCCAGTTCTGTGCATATCAATACACGGAATTAGGCAAGGATTCGCCAACACGGAAACAAATGGTTTCCTTTCAAGGAGAGCCCTCCAAGTGGTCCTCCACAAAAATTAGTGATACAGATGTTAATTTAAGTATTCCTTTGATGCTATTCAGTGTCACAGTGGTGACTGAGTGGGTTTCTTCTAGTTTTTGAAATCGTAAGAGAAAAAAGAGCACTGTGAAAGAGTTGAGTTTGTTTTACTTTGGGCAATAAACTGGTGAGATATAAAGGTGATCTTAGCCTAAAGTTTCTACCTGTGATGTAAAATGCCACGAGGGATTTGGGGCTTGCTAGTTCTGACTAAAAGTAAAATATCACATGCTCCTTCCCACATATCCACCTGAATTCCTCAATCATTTTCTCGCCATCCGGGCGGATTACTAGTCTGCTAGTGACATTCATTGCATTAAGTGTTTCTTCCCACAATTGACTGAGCATGAATATTTCATTCCCAATCTTACAAGTTTATAAAAGCACCTGAATTTTGGGATAATTGAGTGAAGAAATTGAGGAATTCTCCACTGAATCTGCACTTATATATTTAACTTATCCTTATGTGACCATGTGTGAGCAGCTGATGTCATAGAATGTTCATAGTGTTAGTCAGTTGTGATAATGATGTTATATCCTTATGAAAGAAGGAAGAAATGAAATTGGATTGCAAAAAAAAAAAAAAAGAAATTGGATTGCAAGTTTGACATTAATGAAACTGCAGCATTGATAATTAAAAACAGTATCTTACATTGCCTTGGAACTGTTTTTCAGTGCTGGGGATTGGAAACAGCGCTTCATGTCTGTTAGAGAAGGGCTCGACCACTGAGCTACATCTCCAACCCTGAACTCTCTTAATATAACTCACTTGTGTATAAAAGTGACTGTCGGTAGTGATGATAAAGAGCAATTGTATTTGGACATAGTCTCATGGCTTAGAACCAGAAATTCAAATTTTAAAAAGTCATGATTACCTAAGATCACCTCCTTAGCCCTTGCATATACTGGCTGATTTGCAAAGCATTAGGAAAAGATAATCTTCTTGAAATATTTTTTAAATCATAAGCTATTTAGTCCACTGGAGTCTATGTTCCTCCTTGATAGACAGATATTATGAAAGAGAGATTGAAGGGATTATCATACAACAGCTTCTAAAAATACCTTTATGCCTCACGTGAAAATAAGATTGCGCATTCCCAGAATAAAATGAGAACTTAAACTATATCTTGATGAAACAAAATCATTCAGCTTTATTATACTATGAAGATGTTTCAAAGACTAATGAGAACCTAAATAAATTCTAGTTTTAACAAAGTGCTATGATAGTGGTTCTCAGGCAGTAATTTTACTTGATCAGGCCGTGTTTGAATTTATTTGGAGATATATTTCAATTGTCATGGATCGGGGGTGCTACTGGAATTTAGTAACTAAAGATCTGGGATACTATTAAGCACATTACAATGAAAAAGACAGCCCCCCACAACAAGATAATGCACTCTAGCATGCCAATAATGCTAACTAAAACAAACCAAACTTAGAGCAATAATTCTTGCTCAGGGCAAGATTTTTTTCTAGCATCTGATAATCATTTAGATTATATAGTATTTAAAAAGACAAAGAAATGCAACTTTCTGCTTTAAACTCTGCATGTCAGCTGTATGGCACTGGACAGATATCTTACTTTTATCTCTTATTTACTTAATCTTCAACACCTGAAGAATAATAATGACTGGATGACAGAAGTCATTAGGGAGAGAAAAAGACATAGAAGAAAAATGTACTAAAGCACGGCTCGTAGAAGTAAATGTTGATTGCTCTCTTTATGATGTGAGAACGATGGAAGGTCTTGTAAACTGTGGGAAACTCTAGTGAATGTTTGCATCATATGGGAATTTGCTTTTCTAGAAAGGTCCAAGGGAAAAATGATAAGTGTACAGTAGTAAAAGCTGCCCATTTCACATACACAATGGCAATTATCTATTGAGCTCACTTTTTAAAAGACTATTTTTCATAGCCAGATTTAAATACAGAGCAAAACTGAACTAAAACTACAGAGATTTCTGATATACTTCCTGCTGCCTAAGCATGTGGCCTCCCCCTCTATCAACACTCCCTGTCCTTGGGGGACATTTGTTACAGTCCCGAGTTCACTGTAGTGCTCACTCTTGATGCCCAGTATCTGTGCTTGGCCAAGTGCATAATGACATCCATCCACCATCATGGTATTAGTTTAACTGCCCTAAAAGGCACTGTTTCAACATGCTCCATCCCCACATTCTGGCAATCATGACTATCTCTATAATTTATGGTATCCACGATTCACCCCTTCTAAAGTGTCATATAGTTAAAAAGAATGGAGTTTACTTGCTTTTCGTATTGGTCTTTTTCACTTAATTATATGTTTTTGTTTTCTCCATTTGTTTTGTGTTCATAACTCATTTATTTTAGTGCCAAATACTGTTCTGTTGTCTGGATGTACTAAAAATTACTGTATGCCTACTAAGGACATCTTGGTTCCTTCCAAGTTACTGCAATTATGAATAAAGCTAGTATACATATAATATAATATGTAATTATATTAGTTTTGTCTCACTGAAAATATATTGAGTACTTTCTACTTACATGACTGGATATTAAGATACATATGAAAGTTTTTGAATGGACATCAGCTTTCAACTCATTGGATTACTACGGAATTTGATTGCTGGATTGTTTGGCAAAAGTAAGCACTTTGTCAATTTTACAAATTTGAATGTGTTTTTATTTAGCTATAGTTAAAAGCATTTTATCTTAAATTTATCTTTAGGACTCTTTTTTACCAGTATGTGGTATATACATATATAATCAAATATATTTTTGGTGTTATGATTTTGAACAAGCTTGTGTCTATTAGAGTGATTCATGTTCTGTTGTTATTCTAAAGATTTTATATACTCTCTTGTGTATTTTTCCTGCTGTCTTCTCTTTGTCCTTTTGCTTGTTTGTTTGAAATGCTTCCTCAACTGAAATATTTACAAGCTCAGAGAATCTTGCTCATCTGTGTCCAGTCCAGTAAACTCATAAAATCCCATCTTCATTTTAGTAGTATTTTCTTACCTCTAGTAATTTGTTCTTTCTTTTGAACTTCATTTCTCTGCTTGTATTGTCCTTTCATTCTTTCATAGTCTACTTTATGCCATAAAGTCCATAGCAATATAGTGATACTTACTTTACAATTCCCAGTTTGATGATTCCAGCATTTTTGACACATTTCAATCTGGTTTTGATGCTTGCTTTATTTCTTCAGTTTTTTTTTAACCTTTTAGTGCGCCTTGTAATTTTTTCTTAGTAGCCCAACATGATGTACTATGAAAAATATCTATTTCCAAATAGACACTTAGGAAAGTAATGGGAATGTGTGTGGGGTGGTAGAAACATTTTATTATCTTATGACTAGGACTCAGCACTTTTTGAACCTCTGCCTCTAGATTGCATACTCCAAACGGGATTCTCAGATTCAAGTATGGCAGCCAGCCTATAGTCTGAGTTATTCAGGAGGTTGAGGCAAGAAGAGAAGTTGAGCTCAGAAGTTCCAGACTAGTATTTATTATGATGATTGGGTATACACATGGAGTTCAGCATGAATGTGATGACTCCTGGGAGCAAGGGACCCCCAAGTTGGTACATCCAAATCAGTGGTAGGTGGGGCTGACAGACACTTACAGCCCTACAGTTTAGGTAACATAGTGAAGCCTCATTTCCTTAAAATTTTCTTCAGCACATCCCTTGTAGGCAATACCACATGGTTAACATTGGCTGTTGTTGGGTGTTCTTCTCCTTTGTGGAAAGCTGGGAGCTAATGGTGAGTAGAGTTGCTGTTTCTTTTCTTCTAGACAGAGAGCTACTTCCAGCTAGAGTGGGTATTTTCCTCTATTCAGGTTAGCCACTAATAATACTGCAGTATGCTAAGCTCTGATTACTTTCTCTTGAGGTCAGGACTCAGAAAATACAGAATACTCTGATGTATTTAAAAGTGACTAAAATCCTGAGAGTGTTTTTCTGAATATTCACTCTGAGGACCTAATTAAGCTTTCGGAGGTAAAACATTCTGAAGTGAGGGACACAGCCTATTGCTAGGTCTCCCTACAGTTTTTGACTTTCAGATTTGTCAACTGTGAGCCTTCACAAATTCATCAATAGATTTTTTTCCAGCCCTGACTTTCTTAACGTTTCTACTTATGCTTTTCTTTTAAGAAAAGTTTTGATTCCGTGTAGCAATTTCTCTCTTTCTATAATTCAGAGTAGTGCTGCCCTAGGACCTCAATATTTTTATGTTTCTAAGAAGATTTGTTGATTTTTCTATTTGTTCAGCTTTTTACTTGCTGTTAGAATGAAGTTATGGCTTCAAAGACATGTACATGCTGGCCTAAAAACTGAAAGTACATGTTAACTTTTTTTAAAAATAAAAGTAAAATATTTCACTGTTGAATAGTGGTATGACACCCACAGAGTTGTTAGCATAACACAAACATTCCCAATTTGGAGCTAAGAGTATAAAATAATATGCAATGAAGAATATAATGGTTTTGGTTCAACAAAATATATTAAAACTTTTTTACTTCTGTGGTTGGATGCCCTGTGGAATTAACGGAAGTTTATTGAGATAATCTTTTGTTGTTATTGTTTGGGAAAATTTTGGAAAGACACTCTAAGATTCTCAGAAACTCTGCCTTTGAAACAGAAAGGAATTTGAACAATATCAGGGTTGGAAACACAGGCTGTGTGAATGACATCTGACGAGAGGTCCTGGCACTAGGACTTCCTGTTCCTCCAATAAAACATATGCAATATGTGATACTGGCTTTGAATTGGGAAAGTGGGCAGCAACAAAACCATTAGAGATCCTGGAAAAATGGTCATTCGTATGTGGCAAGTCTCTTAATAGAACTCTCTTTCGATAGTTTGGAGGCAGCCTATGTAGCTAATAAACATGAACTTAAGTCAAAAAGCTTTGAGTTTTTTTTTTTTTTTTTTTTTTTCCAGTACCGGGGATCGAACTCAGGACCTTGCACTTGCCAGGCAAGCGCTTATGCCACTGAGCTATACCCCCAGCCCCCTAAAGCTTTGAAATAATACATTCTACCTAGATTATCTTAATAGCAGCTGACTACAGTTGAAAGAATCTTGATAAACACCTGTTGAATACATGGATAGATGTCTAATCTTACTTGCTACTTTGACTTTTTCATCATTTTATTTGAAGCATTGCCACGTCCTCCTACCTAGTTATCTCACTAATAACCTTATTTTCATTACCCAATGCCTGTCATACTCTGCACTTTTAATATATCAAAATGCCAGTTATTGTCTTGCATCAAATACTTCACCACTGGTTATTTACTACATTCCTTTGCAGGTCAATGATTAGGCCTCTGCTCCTTGTTCTGTTTTCTGCTGTTTTCATGTATAACTTACTCTTCACATGAAATTGTCCATTTTTAAAAGTCTATGGTGATAAATGAGAAATTTTTACTTTTAAAAGTTGTCCTCCTCAGTCTTATTTGAACCTAGTAGTTACTTCATAAATCTTTGTACTCCTGAGAAACGATGAATTAATCTATGGCTCAGAATATATAATATGAAACCATTACAACCATTGAAAATATCAGTTAATGGTGACAACATTTAAATGATGAAAATATAGTGTGCATACACAACACCTAGAATCTTTTTTTGGTGAAATTTATGAATCAATAGATCTGGTGTTAGAATGAGATGACTTTCTAACCTCTTCTCAAGGGATGGCTCATGTACCACATTTAACAAAGTTCTAAGAGTAGAATTTTCTTTAAGAATAGGAAAAGAACACAAAGGAAAAGCTTTAGCAAAGTCACTGAGAAGGAAAATTATTGTCAGTTTTAGCAACAGCGAATTACTTCATTTTTGTGCTAATAGAGAATTTCTAGAAGAAAAATTATTGGTAAGGTAAGTTAAGGCTATATCATATAAATTGTAGAAAGCTACAAAGAAAAATGCATACTGAATAAAGCTAACAGAAATACATGTTTTTTGTAGTATATAAATGGGGACTACAAAGTGTGTGTGTGTGTGTGTGTGTGTGTGTGTGTGTGTGTGTGTTAGAAAGAGAAAGAAAGAATTAATTTTGGTTCTCTGAATTGTGAAAAATTTTGGCAAAAGTATCCAAAGGAAATCAGACATAAAAGAACTGGAGAGATGTTTTATTGGAATTCAATATTAATATTTAGTATTAAGAACATATTTTGAAGTCACTACAGGATAATATGTATAGCTAGTACTGTCCTACCTGCTACCTCTTTTAAGTTTGGATTATGTAAAACAGTAGGTTGGCCTAAATTTGGCTTACAAAAATATTTTATATTGTTTTTATACTTGCTGTGTTTTTTCTTCCTGCTTGACTTAGTTAGCAGCATCAGAATCACACTAATAGGCAAACCAGTCCAAATTTTATTTCAGTTAATAGCTCAGTAGACAGTGTTATATTTGCTTTGGTTAAGGATAAAGAGCTGAACAAATATATTGAGTTTATTTTAGCTTTTGACTCATATTTTGGTTGAATAATTGAATAAAAATGTGGTTGGAGCAGCCACAATGTATTTGGAAGCATTCAAGGGCACATAATGCTAAAGCCCAAAATTGCTGCACTGAGTCTGGTGAACTTATGCAGACTGATCTAGAGGCTGAATTTCAGCAGAAAAATCCTACTCTTGTGTTTTGCAATGTGTGTGTGCCTACAATAAAGCATTCTCAGCTGAGTTTGCTTAACACTCAGATTGGTGGATGAAAGGAACCAAAGAGATGGTGTTCATGTAACAACCCACACCCTTCAGTTTGTGCAGTTTACTTGTAAAATAAAGTACTTTTTATGTAGCTGAAGAGAGACTCATCCAATTGATGGTTCTTTGATAATTTATCACTAGGAAAAAACTGTTTGTGGGAATCATGTTTGCAAGATTGTTTGTTATGTTATAAGAAGACAAAAAATTGTGTGTGTTGTGTGCCTATTAGTTGTTCCTGATATTGAAGAAAGAAAATGATAATGTATGCATATATTTAGCTGTCAATGGATGAAAACTCAGAATTCACAGAGATAGATGGAACTGTACAGTTTTAGACTACAGGCATCTTGAGCTCACTGTGAAGTTTTAATTCTTTTTAATACACTATATACTTGTATAGCACAGTGTTCAAATATATCCACTTAAAAGATGTTTGTGGAATTATCCAATATTCTTATCTTTCTGGGAATTAAAATAAAAATGATTTTCATCATTTTTTAATTTCTATGACATCACTATGGGAGAAAAATGAAAGAACAAAGATTTTATCAACTATTTTGTTTTAAAAATAAAAGAATGAAAACATGTTAACAAACAGACATCCATTTACAAAATAGCAAAAGAACAATATAAGCAATACTGAATTACAGGCAAGGTGACAGGAATTAACAATGGTTGTTCTATTACATATTGATATCCTCAAAGTGGTTACTCAGGAAAATGAACATGGGCATGCAAGACTGATCAAATAATTAATCATTAACTGTTCCTTTCAATAAAGCGATAGAAGTCAGTAGTACAACTATGTTAGCTGTCCTGTATATACATATGTACATAATTTTCTCCTATCTTTTCTCTTTTCCCTCATCCCAGTTAGTCTTTACTTTTGAACAGTTTTCTTTCAATTCACAATGTCTATCATACCTCCTAATTTTTATTCACTCTTTCAAGTTCTTATACTAGTGACACAATACATTGCTTACATATGCAGGTCTGATTTATTTCACTTATGAGTATGATCTCCAGTTGTGAATATTCACCTATAAAAGACTTGAGTTTATATTTCTTTACAGCTGAGTAATATTTCATTATATAAAAATGCCACAATTGTTTTATCCATTCCTTAGTGTATGGACATTTGGGGTGCTTTCACAATTCAGCTATTACAAATTGTACCACTATGAACATGGGTGCACATATATGGCTGTGATATGATGCTTTCAGATTTTGTGGGAAAATTCCCAGAAGGGAAATAGCTGGGTTGAATGGGACCTCTATACCTAGTTTGCTGAAGAATCTCCAGAATTATTTCCACAGTGGTTTCACCAGTCTGCATTCCCACCAGCAGTGAAGAGTTTCTATTTCTCCACAGCCATGCCAGCACTTGTTATTGGTTGACTTCTTAATGCTAGCCATTCTTAATGGGGTAAGATGAAATCTCAGTGTTGTTTTAATCTACATTTCATGAATAACGAATAATATTGAACATTTTTTCATGTATTTATTTGCCATTTTATTTATTTATCTGAGAAGTGTGTATTCATCTCAGATGCCCATTTCTGAATTGGGTCTTTAAATCAGTAGTGCAACTGGCTTCAAAGTCAACATTCAAAAATCGATAGCATTCCTCTACACAAACAACAAACAGACTGAGAGAGAAATTAAGGAAACCATACCTCTTACAATAGCATCCAAACAATTGAAATATTTAGGAATCTATCTAACAAAAGTAAAAGATCTATTCAATGAAAACTACAGTACTCTGAATATAGACATCAACAAGGATTTCAGTAAATGAAAAATATTCCTTGCTCATAGATAGGAAGACCTAACATTGTGAAAATGGCCATACAACCAACATTGTTGTACAGATTCAATGCAATTCCCATTAAAATACAATTAGTATTCCTCATAGATCTACAGAAAACTTTCCTAAAATTCATCTGGAACAGAAGAGACTCAGGAAAGCAAAAGCAATCCTGGGAACAAATACAAGTAACACGGAATCACAATCTCTGACCTAAAATTATACTATAAAGCTACTATAATAAAATCAACAAGGTGATGGCTAAAAAACAATCTTAGGGATCAGTGGAACACACTGGAAGAAACAGCCACAACCACAAACACATTCAGCCAGCTAATCTTCAATAAAGGGGCCAAACAAGCTCACTGGAAGAAAGATAGCCTCTTTAATAAATTGTGTTGGAAAAATTGGTGTGTCATTTGCTGAAGATTGAAAATAGATGCAAGTCTATCACCATGCACCAAACTCAAGTCAAAATGGATCACAGATCTCAATATTAAAACAGAAACACTAAATCTATTGGAAGAGCAAGTAGGTAAAAATCTTGAAAACAAAGGGGTAGGCAGGGAGTTCATGAACAAAAACAAACTTCATGGGAAATACTTCAAGGAATCAACAATTGGGATCTCATCTTACTGTAAAGATTAGCACATCTAAAGAAAGCACCAGCAGTGTAAAAAGAAAACACACAAGATGGGAAAAAAATTTAGCTGTCTCTTGGACAAAAGTCTTCTATCTAGAAAATATAAAGAATTAACAAACATCAGCCCCCCAAATGCAGAGAACAAAGATTTTAAAAACAGGCCAGCTTCATTTAAAGCCCAATTTTCCATTCACTCTCTATCTAATCTTGATAAAATTATTTAAATTTTCTGCACCTGGTTTCTTCATGAGTTATGGAAATAAAGATATACTTTTCAAATGTACAATGTATTTTATTTTTAAAATACATTTTAAAATGTATTTGGTTTACTCTTTGTATGTATTTGTGTAGTAGAGTATTATAGTTTGGAGCATTTATACAATATGTAATGATCATATCAAAGCAATTAACATGTCTCTATCTTTGGAAAATTTCTGTGCTTGGAACCCTCAAACTTCTCCGCTATTTACTTTGAAATGTATAATCCTACTGCGTCCACCTACTGTGGACTGCAGTTGCTCTATTGTGCTACAAACACCAGAACTACTTCCCCTACTTCATTTGCATTTTTTTGTCCACTGTCCCTGCCTTTCACTTTTGCCCATCAGCCTCTTTCCTAGCCACTATTGACCTCTGTTCTACTTTCTATTTCTATATAAACAACCTTTTTACCTTCTCCCAAAGAGTGGGAGCATGTGGCATTCGTCTTCGTGTTTCTGACTTTTTATATTTAACATAATAATCTCCAGCTTCAACTGTGTTGTCTCAGGTAGGAGTATTTTAGCACTTTTTGAGACTGAATATATAGATATAGACAAAGAGACGATAGATTAGATATAGACAGACAGATAGACATCCACTTATCTTTGGTTGAATATCTTGATCAGCGCCTCCATATTAGCTACTGTGAATAGTGCCACAATAAGTGTAGGCATGTGGGTATCTCTTTGATAGAATGATCTCATTTCCTTTGGATTTTCATCCAGCATTGAGATGTTTAAGATCAGGTTGTAATCGTACTTTGAGCATTGTGAGAAATCTCTACACTCTTTTCCATAATATATTAATTTACATCCTGACTAATCATGTATGACTTTTCCCTTCTTTGGCTCCTTGCCACCACTTACCATTTACCTTTTTTATGACAGCCATTCTGACAGTGATATAATATTTCATTGTGGTTTGATTTGTGTTTCCCAGATGATTAGTGATGCTGAACCTTTTTGCATATACTTGCTGAATATTTATATATCTTCTTGTGATAAATGTCTGTTAAAATCATTTGAAAAATTTTAAATTATTATTATTATTGGTAGTAGCGCTGGGAATTGAAGACCTTCACACTGAGCTATATCCTCAATTTGTCTGTCTATCTATCTATCTGTCATTTATCTGCTTTTCTAATCTGTCTTCTATCTATCATCTATCTATTTATTTATTTTTAAATTTGGAGACAAGGCCTCAGTAAGTTGGAAAATTGTGCCCCTACTCTCTCAGCCTTCTAATATGCTAAGATTACAGGTGTGTGCCACCACGTCAGGTAATTTGCCCACTTTAAATAAGATGACTTATTCTTTTTTATATATATTCTGGATAATAACTCCCTGTCAAATCAATAGTTTGCAAAGTTTTTCTCCCAGTCTTTATGTTATTTCCTGGCTGTTTTTTTCTTTTGTTTTGCAGAAAACTCATTTGCTTGACAGAACCTCATTTGTCTAGGTTTGCTTTTCTTTCCTGTGCTTTCAAGCTTTCAATCAGGAAGTCTTAATCTATTCCAATCCCTTCACGTGTTTTCCCTGTCTTCTTCCACTGATTTCCTAGTTTCAGACTTTAGAATTAAATTCTTGACTTCCTTTGATTTGGCTTTTGTATAATATCCTTTCTCCAATACACGTTCTTAGTAATTTGGAATTTATCATTTTCACAATTTTCCTTTTTTGGTGGCTCTTTTAGGGTTTTCTACATGTAAGATAATTTCATATACAAATATATATAACTCACTTCTTCAATTCTATTTTGTATGCCCTTTTATTTTGCTGAGTTGCTCTAAGACTTCTAGAACTATGTTGAATAATAGATATGACAATAAATACTTTGTTTGGTTTCATATTTTAAATGCTTTTAGCTATAAACATACTTCTTAGAAGTACTTTTGCTTTATCACATGTGTTTATTACATTGCATTATATTCTTGTGTTTTTTGAGAAATTTTTATATGTGCCTTTTTCTTTTCAGTTGATCCAATAGTAGTGAATAACATGCTGTTCACTGTCCATATGTCTGTATTTCTGAAGTTCCTCATGTTCATAAATTCCAGTATTATTTAATTGTAGTCAGAAAAGGTAACATGTATGGTGTATTTCTTTGTTTTTTAATCCCTTGATACTTATTTTGTGGCCCAATCTATGGTTTACTGATGGAGCCCACTATGAAGTAGACCTAAGCAGGACTTAAATTAATCAATTGGCTTTTCATGTTCACTTCTGAATCTGCCCAAGGCCTATGTTCCTTGTCTGTAAATGGCAGACTCATAGTAAGTGAACCTCTATGAGTCACTAATCCCTACTAAAACTTGTAGCAGTGGATGAAGCCAGAAAGCCTCAAAAGATAAGACAAAAATTATAGCCAAGAACATCTGGATCTGATCTCAACTGGATAAAGACTATAGCCTCAGGCATCTCACTCCCAGGTGGATTAATTTAATCCTTATTAAAGTTTAATTTAATACCTTACTTAGAGAAGTCCTTGAATGATTCTGCCCTTCTTGAGTACTCCCCTCCTATGATAACCAAATAAATATGGGCCACCCAGAGAAGGTCTTGGTCTAAGCCTTAAGAGAATCTTGAATTCTTCAAGGGCTTTGATCCTCCTGGAGACCTGAAATCATTCCATTTGCCTCTTTTTATTTAACCTTCACTGTACACTCATTCAGGAGATTACAGACCTGCAATAACTAAAGGCTATTAATCCAATAGTTTACCTTGGAGAATGTTTCATGTGTTGTTGAGAAGAATGTGAATTCTACCCCTACTGAATGAAATATTCTATGTTTGCTAAATCTACCTGGTCTACAGTATAGTTTAATTTGAAAATTTTTGTTTGGTTTCCTCCTGAATGATCTACCTATTCGTGAAAGTAATCTCTTGACCTCCTATTATTGCATTATTCTTTTGCTTTACTCCATTAGGTGCTACAGTATTGGGTGTGTGTTTATTTTTAAATTGATATTACTCTTGTTCAATTATTACCATTTTCATATAGTTTATACATCTATTTTGATATTTGTTTATCTCATAGAGAAGTTGTCTGTATTATTTTGTAGTACAGCTTTTGTAGTGAATGCCTTTTTTTCTGTAAGATGTGTCTTGGGGTATTTGTTTTGTAGGCCACATTGTCTATAGCCCTGTATCCTCAGACCCTTAGGTTTTTGGGGGACACCTACTGTGTTGAGCCATCTTTCACTTTAAGATGGGACACTAAATGAACTTGGATGCTAGCAGTGTAGTTCCACTATGGGTTCCAGTATGGTTCGTGAGGCTGCAGTCTTCTCTACTGGAGCAGTAGAACGTGAGACCCACGGCACGGGGAAATGCAGACGCTGCTATTCCTTGTGGCAGACAATGAAGACTAGACTCAGGAGGTTTGGTTGCAAACAAAGGCTCCACTGTCAATTGGAATAGAGGCTATCTGGGTCCACACTCTAGAAAAAATCTGAGCACATTTGCCTATGTCCTGATACTTTTGGGGAGAGTGAGATTAAAAGGCAGTAGGTTAATTAATCTGCTAGGCAAAACTTTAAAGTATTCTAACATTTAGGCTGTGATGTGGATGCTGCTGGATGCTTTTCACCAGATCTACTGTGAATGTCTAGAGCAAAAATCAGTGCTAAATAATTTGACAGATCGCAGACTGGCCAAAAAGAAAGCACCTGCAAAGCTGAGGCCATGAAGATTATGCTCACTGAACAGAGTAGCATTAAAAATGACAATAGCAAAGACTTCTTGAAGGCACAGAAGGAATCAGCAAGACACCAACCATCATAGGCCCAAAGGTGCGAAAGTGTAAACCTTTTGTTTCGGAAGCTGAGAGAGAAGGCTGTAAAGTAACATCTTTTCATTTGAGAAGCTGAGAGAAATGGTATGTATTGCAATTGGCAATATTGTTACTATGGGGGCAAACCAAGCCCTTTGATGTTCATTCACATTTTGTCACAACTTTCCCAGGTGGTGAGCACGGAGGTACAGTATTTAATATTTATCCTGGAAGTTTTCAGTCTTGCTCTGGGCTTGTTCCTTCCTTTCTCCCAGGTCTATCCTTTGGGAATAGGAATGTTTGCCAGGTGCCACTGTGTTTGGGAAATATTTGTTTTTTATTTCTTTTTATGCACTTACAGGGGCTTGCAGCTAAGAGCTGGCCTTGAGCCTCAGGAGTGATTTTGGATTTAGATGCTTCACCAGCACTAAAGTATTAAGAATTTGGCAACTCCTAGAAATGGACATAATACAATGGCACCTCAATTCGGAGTTCAGTTCTTTTCACAATTCTTGTTGCAAACTAAACTGGATAAGAAGCAAATGAAATTTCGCATAAGCTCTGCATTGAACCTAACTGTTGAATTAGGTTTGGTTCTTATTTAACTTGGTTTGCAATCATGGCAAGAATCACATTTGTGAACTGAGCTATCATTGTGTACTTAGTTGTACAGTCCTCTCCAAATTACTTACCTTGAAATACTGCTATCCCTTTGTTTATTTGTTTTATTTTTAATGGGTGTCAAGGAAAGTGCTGGATATCTCTGTTCAGCCACCTGTTCACATAGTAATGTGATGATTGAAATAAAGTCCATTAAGTACCTACCACAGTTCCTGATGTATAGCAAATATTCAGTAAGTTCTAGCTGTTGTGAAAATATAATTATCGTACCTTTCAACATGACCAAGTTAATAATTAGTATACAGCAAGTTATTGTTCTGTTTTGAAAAGTCATTTTATCCTCTCCTTTGTTTCTTAGTCTATTCAACTCTACGTAGAGCTAACTAGGAGCAGGAAGATTGAAAGCTACCAAAGGAAAAAAGCATTTATGAACATTGTGTCGGGCTATTGTAAGCTCTTGTGAGACAGAATAAATCTTACAGATGATGAATAGAACTGTTTCATTCCTGCTGGAGATGGGTAAATGTTAGCACCTCATGTTTTAAACGCATTTATATGAGAAAAAGAAAACCCAAAGCAGTAAATACACACTTAAAGTTTTCCTTGAAGGTCAGCATAATGACGTTTTAGAATTGCTCCCTGCCACTGAGAAATTTATATGGAGAAAAAGGTACCTTTGTTTGTTAACAAATTTAAAGACGCCACGATCATACATCCCTCTGAATTTTAAGAAAAAAGATACATTTTTTAAAACATTTGAGGTAT
Organism: Dinomys branickii; assembly: GCA_004027595.1. Taxonomy (NCBI): domain Eukaryota; kingdom Metazoa; phylum Chordata; class Mammalia; order Rodentia; family Dinomyidae; genus Dinomys; species Dinomys branickii. The sequence goes on from PVLD010003951.1 coordinate 112,413, forward strand.
TTTATAGCTAAGCTACAATTCTTGGTGAAGTTTCTTAAGTAATAACTTTATATTATATGGTAAAAATACTTTTTCCACAACTAATATGCATATTGCACTTACTTTATTTCATAAGGTCCATAGATCATATATAATATTCAAATAATTTTAGACTTGCATGATTTTCTACATGAGATGTTTTAGCTGAGACTGAGATTTAATTTAAGGTGAGTTTTTAGTCAAGAACAAAGACCTACATATAACACTAGTCATATCTTGTTTGGGGGCAGAGAATTTTTGTACTGGACAAAAGATATTAGGAACACAATAAAATTGGACTCTTTTATATGAAAAACACATTAGATATATTTTGTAAAACATGAAAAGATAAAATTTACAGATCAAAATATCTGAAGCTCATATTCCCATATTGCATAACATCCTGTTTTGTGAGATGAACAGTTTTAAATGATATAGACTTTACTGTCAAGTTACTGTCAAGTTACTATGAGAAAGAACAAGGGAACATACATTTTGGAGAACAGAGGTAGCAAGTCTTCCTAAAAGGGCTAAGAGTACTTTTCAATGTGACATTTATGTAGGGTTTGATCAGACGAATTCTAAATTCTCTCATGCTATAGCATGCAAAAAATGTTCAAACTAGTGAAAAAAATTAAAACCAAAATATTGACCAATTCTCTTCAAATTGCAAATGTCTGCAACATTGTCTAAGTCATCTTTCATCCTAACAATTTTTATAGCAAATGCTTTTTCAATTAAATTATTCACAAAACAGCAGTTAGTTGTCCAAATGTATCTTGATTTTATTTTGGCATGATTTTACTCTAAAAAAGCCTTAGGTAAGTTGAATTATTTTATAATCCCCATTATAACATAAATTCTCACATTTTAACAATTGTCCATTTAAGAATTTTAATGTTTTTTATTTACAACTTGAAAAAAGTATGACTATAGATTTAAAATAAAAGTAATTTCATAACATTTATATTTAGTAATTAGAATGTCATTATATGGAAAGATCAGAATTCAGGTTTGATAACAGTGTTTTCATAAAGAAAAGATCAGAATTAAATTAAATTACATCAAATTAAAAGCATATGTAAAGATATAGAATCAAAAATAGTACAAATTCACATTTTTCCTTCTAATAATGTTGGATAATTCACACAGTAATTACAAATGAAGTTGTAATATTTGTAGAAATGAGACATGTGTCCCTCATATACTTTAATTGATTTGACTCTATTCTCTGTTACATTTTTAGAAATCCAATTTTATGGCTCTTGCTACAATATGTTACCAGTAGAACCGAATCCATGAAAACCTTGAAATTTTAGAATGAAATACACCAACATATAAAGTAATAATATTTCACAGCACTGTACAGTAAGCACTCAGCTGTACAACACTGTAGTGTACAACAGCACTGCTGTGACAGTGTCCAGCAGACACATGAGCTACTTCCACGAATGCTCATAATAAGAGATCTATTTGTATCCAAGAAAGTTCACACCTCATTTATCTGTAAGTCAGGGATTTCCTATGCATCTTTTGCTGAGAATCATTATTTTATCTCAGGAGCTTCTGGTGTTAGCAGTGCTCTCCAACGTGAGGCAGACTTCATGACATGTAAGCCATGTGCTCCTTTACTTGAGATAGTTGTAGGGATATGGAGGTGTTCTCATATAACTCTAAGTAATTCCATAGAAAATTTTGGATCTTTGTAGAAATAGTATATTGTCAGTGTTTAGAATTCGTCCTATAATAGCCCTGTATCCTTTTGACAATCATTTTTTTTAGAAAAGAAATAGTATTTAAAAATCTCTTTTGTGATGAATACTCTCAGAGGGCTTGGAAAAACAGAAAGGATGTTTCAAACTTCAGTTATTACCTTAAAATAGTATTTTCAGTCAAAGATTTGACAGGACAACAAGGAGAGAACGCTCCATAATATTTCATCTTTATGCTCATAGTTCCTTTCCAGGAGCAGGGTTCAGCCACAGCAGGCGATTAGCTAGTGTGGGGTATGTAACATCGGCATGTATCGAGGTCGTGCTTGAGACTTTAGGGGCTTCATGGACCAAGAGCCATTCTATCAAAATTTAGCATGATTAAACTATAGTCTTAAAATATTTCTGGTGACATATGGTTTCCACATCCACATTCAAAATGGAGTTAATGCCTAATATGCTGTTATTACTCATTTTTCTCAGGTTGTAAGATAATGAAGAGGAGCTATACATGGTTAAGAACGTCTGATCTCTAGTAATGGCACCTCAGTGAGTAGAACAATATTTTGTCTTTTGGACTAAAGCCTGGCGTATGGTAAGTATGTCATTGGTGCATCTTGTAAACACTATATGCACTCCAAAGAAATCATATCTCATTTCACCTCATTGTTAATTATAGTTGACAAAAATTTCTTGTTTGACTATTTTGTGAGCAACGCACCATGCAAATCTTTGGATTCCTAAGAACTCACTGAAAAACATTAGAAATCAGTGCTTACGATCTAGAAACAAAATGTTTAAACTGGCTTTATCCATGTCTTCTACATGGACAGTTATTCAGTCAGTAGTGTCTCATTTATCTTGAGTTACCTGTGCATTTATGCTATTGCATGAACTCAAATCTTGACCCCATTCATTGTCATCTATGTCACCTCCAGCAAGTGATTTACACACTGCATATGTAAAACAAAACACAATGGTTTTATTTACTTATTTGTACAATTCTGAAAACTGTTTAACTTAAATTGTCAACAATTAGTAACCCATTTATGATAATGTAAATATTTTACCCATTCCATTTGAGGTTAGTTTCTTTCTATCCCTTAGGTTGAGATGAAACCATAAATGTGACTGTAATGTTTCAGCTAGCCACAAAACCAACTGTCTGTACCTCCTGTAACTCTCCAGGTGAGCATCGCCTTAATACTAACATATACGATGGTCCTACATTCCTATTAGTGCCATGTTGGATTTTAAGAAACCTTTAAACTCCTCTTGTTTCTTCTTGCTGGAGAAGAATAAAGCAAAATAAGAATTAACATTTCTACACTTCAATTTCAATCTCTGCCCTATTGAACATTATGCTGTGATTTGTAAATTTACTTTTGTGACCTTGATGACTGATTTCTAAAATATGCTTTTATGGGGTGCATAACAAAACCGCTTCTTTTGAAGATGACTAGAATCACTTCAAGTATGCTTTTGTTTTAAACTCTTTTCTATGCTTGAATGTAAACTATGTATGAAATAATAGATTGGATTTGTGTATAAAATAAGATCTCTGCATTATGAGTACGGTTTTCACAAAACTTTATAAATGAAAATTCTCAATTCTTCCTCTTCAGCAATAGGATGAGTTATTTCTTTTTACTCTACCCAGGAACTAAGGAAAAAATAACATATAAGCATATATTTTTAAATTTGAAACAAGTGAAGAATTGTACAACTATTCTCTGTGTTTTCCCAGAAATGCCCTTACACACTGAAACGGAAGCAGTCCATTCAAGCAGAAAGGCAAATGAAAAGGGCCTATTTAAATATAACAGCTATATTTTTGGACTCTCCGGGGGGCAGTGGGGCATTTCGGAGGGCTCCTCCACTCCTTTTATTTATAAGTGACATAAAAATGGAGTGATTTTGTGGCAAATTACAGTATTCTGTTATAAAATAAAATTGCCTTCACTTGAATTTAATCTTGGCCTATTTAGCCCCTATCCACAAACAGTTTGGTTTCCGAGTGCAATGAATGAATAAAGGAGATTGATCTGCTCAAAACTCATTCTGATTCTCTTTTTCTGAAATGTAGAGAGATGAGACATAAAATTCGCTATTATTCTTTTGTTAACTAAGAGTTACAGATTGACTTGACTTCGAAAAATGGGATAGCATCACTAATACTTTGATTTGGCTTTGAGTAATGAGACCATGCTGGGGCATGGAATTTTGTAGCCCTGGGTAGGGCAGATGTCCTTTTTGAAGCACTGTGCCTCCATTAACCAGCCTTTCTGAAACCTAGCAAGACAGTCTTTTTCCTCACCTCTGAAGAATTGTATAAGCTATATTGGTAAACTCTAGTATCCTTTTATATTCTTCTAAGTATGGAATCTCTTATTCACAATTTTCTATAACCAAGAATAGAACAGTACCTCTGAATAGAGCAAGATCTATACACAGTGAGACAGATACACAGAGAATCCACCATTTAAGCATAAAATTAAATGTACTAATACTTTAATTCAAGGGCACAGTATATTGGGTTTAGTTGACCTAGATATTTGTATTTAATCATATAAAATGGCTAATACTTCATTTAATCAAATAAGCTATCTTATTATAAACACCATATGTGGAAATTAATTAAAAGAGTGATTTCCATATTTATCTTACTTGAGAAATGGAGATGAAGGCTAGTTTCACTAATGACACCAATTATAATAAATAAAAACATTTTGATGTGTTGCTAGACCTGGAAATTTCTCACTGATAAATGATTATTTTTGCTCATTAATGTAAAAGGCCAACACAGTATTTTGATTTACATTGACTGTTGTAACAGTTGTTTTTTAAAATTTTTCATTAGTACATGTTTGCAGTGCATAATATTTACGCTTTGTGAGGAGTTAGAACATGTACATACACAATTTAAGTGCAGTTTTTCATCCCTTTCTCCTTTCTTTTTTCCTCTCTTTCATCTCTTGATCCCCTTCCCACTTGAAGTTGTAGCTCCCTATTACCTAGTATCTATTTTTATTTTACCTTTATAATTTGGGTTCTCATATAAGAGTTACCATGTGGTACTATTGTAAGAATACTATACTTAAGAATCTTCTACTTTTACTTATCTTTGAAAGGCCTGATAGATTGTTTTGTTTGACAAATATGTGATATTTTTAAAAAGAAATTGTATTAAACAATTGGGATGAAAAATCCATTATTACTGATGCAAAGAAACAGAACAGAAGATAAATTAGGTTCAATAGAATGATAACAATTATGCAAGGACCAGTAGGTTCTTCATTCATTCAGTCCAAGTAAATTCATGTTGTCCAAACAGCTTTGCCAATATGTGAGGTTATATGTATCTCAGAAGTTCAAATGTTAATTTGATTATCATCTAAAACAATGTACTCAACTGCTGCTTGTATATGGTACTTATTTAAACAATTAGAATTTTGAGGTATAGAAACATAGAATGAAAACTATTAGACCTATTTCATAAGCAAACGAGAATGATGAATTTTATAATTATTCTTTCTACTTTTCCAGAAATGCCCCTACAAACTGATGTGGATGTTTAGAAGTGGTCCATTCAGGCAGAAATAGAAAATATAAAGGAAAATCACTTAACAATCTTTTTTAGAAATAACAAAAGCCCAGGGTTTGAACGTGTTTCTAAAAGTGGGACACGATCAGCAAGGTTTCTCATTTTATCTAAAACAGTTTCCTTATAGCTCTAGTATTTTAAGCATATCAAACATTCCATCCCTTTCGAAGTTTCTTATTTAACCAATGTCTAAAAGCCCAAAGATGCTACAAGATGCTAGTACAAAGTTCATTCTGGATGACTTTGATTAAATATTTGTTCTGTGATTTATATTAATGAATACTTATAAATTCTCTCTTTGTCAAAGAATATTGATCTCAGAAAAAATTATTTTCTATATTTTTGTAACTTTTCCCTCCTTTGCAGGGATCAGTAGTTAGAGAATTAAAGAATAAAACAGACCAAGTTTAATAAAAACTCCGTATTAGCTGTTTAAGTGAGAGAGATATAGGGGAAAACAACTCCCAACCTAAAAGGTATCTGGGTTGAGTTCGTGTTCTCTACAATCAAGGAATGAATTTTAGGAACAACAGAAGTTGAGTAGAATATATTCACCAAGGAAAAGAAAACTTCTATGCAAGTGAGGGACAGAAGGGGGCCTGAGTGGGTTGCCCAGGAGTCTGTTTCTTTTAGGGATTTTTATCCAGGAAAACCACAGGTGAGGGAGGTGCAAGGTAGAAAACATGGGAACTCGCTAGGTGGGCATGGGATACGACAAAACTATGGTCAGCCAACAAGATTACAAATATAATTGTTCAGGTAAAATTGACTCTATTGGGTTTAAATAGGGAAGTGCATCACATAGCAAGAGGGCATTGTTATGGTTCTAATATAAGCATGTCTTTGTGTCTGGAAACTGGTTTAAGGAAATGTGCCTGGTTGCCAAGTTGACAAGGGATGGAATGTTATGGTTGATACACGGTGTCAACTTGGGGAGTCTGGAGGTTTGGCTGAGTGATTTAGCAGGAAGCCAGGGTGCTTACTTTGTATACATCCTGAGCCTGTGGAAGAGGAGGGCATGGAGACTGTGTGAGAGCTACACCCCTCCTGGGTGGGGATAGCCTGTTTACAATGCAAGGGAACGAGAGAGGCTGCTTGCCTGCCATTCCTCCCTTTTGTTGGTCATTTTTGCTGTGCTCTGCTGCCATGAACATTTGCCCTCTGCCATGTGTCACTCTGCCTCAGAATCAGCCAAGTATGGACTGAAACCTCCACAAACTGTAAGCTAAATAAACCTTTCCTTCCTTCATTTTGGGTGTTGGGTATTTTGTCTCAGCAATGAGAAAAAAGTAACCAAGACAGGCATAAATACAGAATAGGGGTTCTTCCTGGAGGGGGTTGGGTTAGTGACTCTGCCTGGCTTTTTCAAGGTGATGGCTACCTATTTACAATATCAATCCCTGATGTCCATCCTTAGAGAGGTATGAGGGCATACCTGTTTCCTCTTTTGTCTTGAGGTCTGGCCCACGGATGTCTGACTGCTTATAGTATTTCTGTCTAACTCATCTGCTTACAGTAAGAGGACAAAAAGGTATTTTGTGTTTAAAGATAAATGTTTCTAGTAAGAGTGTTAATTAGTAAATTTACCAGTTTATTTTAAAGGAAAATTTATTGTTACATGGTTTCCAGTGTAAAGTGGACTTCTTTAGTTGCATATTAAGATTAAGTCAATAAGTAATATCAATAAGATGAACTATAGTCCTTGATGTTGAGGAATACATATTCTATCATTTATTAAGAACAACAAAGGACACTACAAGTAAAAAAGGAACTGTCTCTAGCAGTAGCTTTTGTTTTACTACACTTTGGCCCGGGTTTAATATCCATCTTTTCAGTTAAAGCTAACTCAATTCAGTGTTGCTCCTTAATTCCTAGGAAATAGTGTAGTGATTTAAAACCATTAGCTGGGTGTGACATCAGTGGAACTACAAAAAATGATCACTGACACCATTGCTTTCCTATCATTGAAAGGCACAATTGGAAATGACAGAACAAGAGAAAGGAAGAAAAAGTGTGAAATGAGAAGAGGTTGTTAGCAAGGAAAGTGTGAAAGGTTAAAAACATGGAATCACAGCAATTGACTTTGAGACACTTTGGTTCTCCAGTGTTAATATTTAAAATTCATAACATACTTCTTCTGTTGAGTAATCATTACTTTTGAGTGCATAACGTGGTGGTAAGAGACCACCAGTACAGAAACAGGTGAGAATGTAGAGTCACGTGCTTCCCTTTCTGCAAGTTACATTTTAGTTAGAAATGTTATGATTTGAATGTGGCCCCTCCAAATTTCAGGAGTTGAAATGTAATGGCCTATGTGATATTATCAAGATGTAAAGTTTTAAAGGTAACTAAATTATGTGGGCTCCTTCTTTACAAATGAGATCAAGGTTGTTAAAAGAATGGTTTCACCAGTGTTCAGCTTTCTTGTCCTTCTGTCTTCTAATTTAGAAGCACAAAGGCTTTCTTCCCTTTGAAAACTTCAGCTGCAGGTGCCATTAGGAAGCAATGCCTTCCTCACCAAGGCTGAACCTTCTGGAACCTTGTTTTTGAACTTCTAAAGTTCGAGAACTGAGAAAAGATAGTGTTTTGTTCTTTATAAATGATGCACTTGGTGGTATTCTGTTATGGCAGCACAGATGGAATAAAGACTGTCATTCTAGCTCATGAAATAACAGATTTAAAGACAATACCTAGTAAATTTACAATAAATTTTGTTACTTTGCATAATACATTCAGAAGTACTTTAAAACTTGGGCCGTGGTTTCCCCACACTTTCATGACTGGTTAACTCTCATCCTCTGACTTTAAAGGCAATTTTTGAGCATTTTTTAAAGGGAAGTTACAATACTGACTTTAATAAAAGCACTGTGAAGGAATAGGTTGGTAGTAATAAAGCTTTCAGAATGGGGATATTTTAAGTTTCCTGGATGATTTTATATTTTGTGAGTCTTCCTCTATATTCGCGTTACCAGATCAGAATTCCATAGTGAGGGAATAGCGGGCAGTATCTCATAGATTTGAACTGGCGTGTTTGTGTAGAGGGAACCTAAATGTGACAGCTCTGAAACGTCCCCGTTGCTATCAGTGCATTTTGGCAATCTCTTTAGTAATGCTGGTTCCAGGCCTAAATCTGTTGATAATTTGAAAAACAATGGGAAATGGAATGATTAGTCTTATCACAAACAACAGAAGCACTCAGAGAGCCAAGCTGGGCGTGCAATGACATATTGTATTAAGGATATGTCGTATTGATTTAATCCTGCTGATCAGGATACTGGATCCTCCTGATTTACATTCCTGCTGTCTTTTTTCCAGTCTGATAATCAATTGCCGTTTTGTTTTTAAACATAAGGCTTTTCCTTTCATCCTGCTATGGTACTCCAAGTTTATTTTTCCAAAGTAGAATACCATGCTTATTATGAAATTTTATCCACTCTAGCTATTATAAGGTTCCAATCCATTGTTTGTCCCATGTCTATGCCCTTTGTAGAGAATTATAATATCCCCAATTTCCTTAATAAGGCTTTTCTAATTCCTAGGTATACTTCCGCCTTGCTAGAGATAAACTCCACACCTATTCATTTGAAAGGAGGGAGTATAACAATGTTATCTTCAAATTCATTTATCTACAGTGCATTTTAATTTATCACCTGCAATCCTACAAGCACAAAAGGCTGGCGACAGTTCTCTCCCTGAGCATGCAAATAAATCCAAGGACTATCATCAGCCAGTGCCCCTGACCTCTTGCACTGTGCAGGTTGTAAGGCGCCTTCACTTTTTGGGGAAGGAGCTCTTCGCTGTGAAATGCCTGCTCAGCATCGATTTGTTGACAGATCTCTATCACGATGTAGGCTACTTGGTGGCTGCTTCTCCATCCCAGTGAATGCACGCCAGAAAAATATAATAGTGGCTACAACTTCTGGGCTCGTGTAATCCACTCTCAATGATAAGGATGACTTTAAAGTCTTCTACTGAGTAACTTTTTAATGCCCCCAGTTCCTAATCATGTGCCATTTTTGTGGTCTTCATCTTTCTATCCACAGTTTCCCACAGGGTGCCTAGAATATTTCCTCCAAATTTGATAACTGTTTCCTTGATGTGAAAAAGTTTTGACAGATTAGGTTTTTGGATCAGAGAAGTTGCCATTCATATGTCACAGTCCATCACCTTGGCATCCATCTACACTTGGAAAATTCATCTCCATGTATGTGCTAATTCTTCATCTTATTTTGAGGTTGGCCTGAGCAGTAGTGGGACATTTCTCAGAACTCATGGGGAAAGTGAAAGTGAACTAGTGTTTATCGAGCACTTATTTGGGGGCAGGTGTTCTTACATATATTACTTCATTTAATTTGTAGAACAACATATGAGGCAGCTACTACTTCAGATTTATACATTGAGATGTAATAAAATTAAATCATAATTAAAATCTGACTATAAAACTCCATTTTTTTCATTAAAACTTGCTTTTTCTCTCTCACCAAGAGGTGGCAAAGTTTTTTCAGCGTGAGTCTGAGAAGGAGCCGTGCATATGCTTCCCTTAGAGGACAATGCCTTGGTGACGTCACGCCTGGTGTGTACTCTAGGGAGGCCTCTCGTTCTGCGTGGCCCAAACATGTACCCAGCACAGGCACTACCCGCACTTTCACTTGTCTTATTACAACTTTTAATTTCCTAAGCAATGAGTGATCTATTTTCCTGTTTGTTCAACAACATTAGAAAATTTTATTTCATCTAATTGGATTATGTGTAATCTAAGCAAAAGATCATGTTGGACTAGCTACTTTGTGTTTAAAATTATTAAGAGCATTATTTCCAGAAATTATTGAAATTGTGTAATTTAAAAAATGTGTTACAATTTCTGCATTAGTACAGTCGATTATAAGTCTCATTTATTTTAGTCTTTTTGCATGTGTTTCTTTTATCTCTTAGAGTAAAATTGTCAGGGTCGATCCATATTATACCATCATTCTTTTAAATTGTTTGATTAATCTTGTATTCTTACGTCTGGTAATCTGAGCAACTTTGTTGAAGATAACAATATGTAATATAACCATTGTTAATTCCTATCATCTTGTTTTGAAATCCTGTATCATTTTTATTGTTTTTGTGTTGTGTTGTTTTTGTCTTTGTTGTTATTTTGTTTTTTTTCTCTTTAAAATAAAAGACTAAATATATAAAAGATTTTTTTAAAGTCTCATTTATTTTAAGTTCACATATCCTTGGAGAATAGACTTAAAGCAATTTTCAGTAGAGTTAGTAGATGTCCTTGTGATTTGACAAAGATTCAAAACACCTTCAGAACTGTTCCAAAAGAGATTGCCTACAGTATTTAAAACTATTGTTTGTTATTGTGTGTCTGAGTACATGCCAGGCACTGTCTTAAACCATAAGCGGTTTTAACTCTAATCTTCAAATCAGCCTGCAAGAAGGATGTAAATTGCCTCATTTTCTAAACATAGACACTCAGGCTTAAAGTATCATAAGCAAGCGTGTGAGGTCACAAAGCTTGCTAGTGACAGACTTAGAAATCAAACATCATATTGGTTATGCAACTTGGTGTAGCAAGTTAGCCAAGCAGGTCTTTTTAATGGTTCATCTTTTTGTCTTGTGCCTTAGTGAGAGTCAGGGATAATTCAGTCTCAGGCCTGGAGTGGGGGGTAGAAATTCAAGGCATTTTCATTGTTCAGTTATCTATTTCTGTATAGTGAACCATGCATAAATCTTTTTGACTTAAAATACAGCAACACCGTGTCTTTAGCATTTATGTTTGCAATTTAAGCAGATCTGGTTGCAGAGCATTCATCTCTTCTCTACTTAGCGTCAGATGGGACTGCTCAAAGGCTGGCTCCTGTAAAGATCTGCCATGCACAGACAAACTTTTCTGTTGGCTAGACAGTGAACTGAGCCTGTTAAGCAGAATATATACATACACTTCATCATATGAGTTTCACATGTGATTGTTTCTTTCCAAAGATGAGCATTTCAAATGAGAAAAGCCATCTGGATGGTCCGGTATCTTTCACAATTATGTCTAAAGTAGTCACAGTCACATAGTTGTTGCTAATGGTGGGCTGGGGTAGCGATAATGTCAGAGAATTGCTATTTGATGATCTAATTGTTCATTTACACAAGATGAATACTTTTCAGATGTCTACTCTACAACATTGTGTGTATTCCACGTTTTGTTAACTTATCCCAAAGGGACTCATATAGTAGTAGCTTTGATGATGACTGATCATGCTGCATAAAAACAAATTTAAAAGTTACAGAAAAAAACTGGACCTGAGGTCTCCCAACAATGGCAGAGGTAGATATAATGTTAACAAGCCCAATTAGCAAACACAGGTGGCCTAATTACAGTGTGTAGCTTCTTCATAAGTCTTCCAGTGCTTTTTCACTATCTCACGTCCTTTCAGAACCCTCTGACTTTTTGCTTCTGGGCAGTTGAGTTCTGTCTCTTTCCTCCAATCCAATAGCCTTCAGTAGTCTTTCCTGCCTTTTTAACCCTGTCCAGTGCAATTCTTTGAGAAATCCCAACTAATATTGCCTCTATGTAAAGGACTATTCCTTTCACTGTTATCTCAGGCTATTCACTCATTATTCCCACATTAACAGATCAAGTGAGAGATTTAATCATTCTGAAGGGAAGAAATAAAATATGAAACGTGGAGAAATGTTTGGGAAGAAATAGTTAAAAAGACAAAGAGTTCACATTAATGCACAATAAGGGATAAACTGGGAGAAGTAAAACAAAAAGAAAAATCATAACATGTTACAGTAGTACAATCACAACAAATTATTGAATTACTTTATTTCTAGAAATGTCTACAAATAGAAAATTTGTAAATACATACTTTGGGTTCAGATCATCAGAATATTTCATGTTATTCTCCAAACAAAAGAGGTAATATACACCCACATCCCTATGTTGAAATCAAATGCAGATATTACAAGAGATTATTGGCTTCAATATATTTTCAGTAACCTGAGACAATAAAATGAACGAGACTATTGCTTAAAGCTCCTGTCTCTGTCAAACTTATATTGGTGTATGCTATTTATGGTGGTTGTTTTTATCACCATTACTATAATGCTACTTAATTATAATTGTTATTATGTAAATTTTATGTAAATCAGAGTGATTATTATGGAAATTGAAGGTAAATTTCATTTGTGTTCTGTTAGTTTTGCTTTGGAGAGGATGTAGGTTAATTAAGAGAGACTTATTTGAGTTGAGCTTTAAAGAATTAAAGAGGAGAATTTGTGGTGGAATCTCAAAAGGTATGTATACAAATGGTAAATTCATACTCTTCTGACATTTTTTCTGCTTGGTGAAATAGTGAATTGTTCTTGATGTGATGTACTACCTGTGACTAGAAGTTAATCTTTAAGAATATCGAAATTTAAAGATTGGTAAATGGGAATAATACCTTTTTAAAAATATCTTATAGCATTGTAACATCTTATTGTATACAAGTGCCATGAATTTTGAATTTATTGTTAAAACATGTGCAATTATACTCACATATAAACACACACATATATTAATTTAGTGCATTACTACATGATACTTATCTATAATATATATAATGATGTAGATGTGATAATTTATATATTACCCAAACAAAAGGCATGCCACACTTTCTTCTGAGAAGATTCTATCATTTATTTTTCCCCTCTAGGACAATTTTATTCACATACTGAAAACTATAACATCATATGGGAGAACAGATGGTGAATAATAAAACCTTATCTTTATATAGCATAACAATTGAAATGCACTTGCATTTGCATTATTTCAGTTAAATTTGATGAGATGATTAATGGTGACTTTTGTTTCCAATGGTCTTTTCAACATTAAAACAGGAAAGAGATCAATTTCAATGTCACTCTCATTTTTAGCAGAAAGTTCTTGTTCTTATTTTTACTTTTACAAATAGCTACAGAAATATCATTTGAATGTCAAAAAAATTAGAACTTTAATCGTGAAGCTTGCTTTGCATAAACATTAATTAGTTAATTGGTCCACAGGTTTTGAATACTGCTCTTCTCCAGAGAAAGGATTAAGAAATTGTTTACTGTAATAGAGAATTTTTTTTTTTTGGTACCAGATATCAAACTCAGGACCTTGCGCTTACCAGGCAGGTGCTTATGCCACTGAGCTAAATCCCCAACACTATAATAGGGAATTTACACATACCAAAAAAATTTATTTACATAGACAGTGAGTTATCAGCGCTGTTGTGAATGAGGTAAAAGAATGTAGTGGAATACTACAAATACTTAAATGAAATTGAGCTAATTTGACTAATAACAGGAAGGAGAGAATGTCTTTGCATTGAGGAGCAGATATTTCATTTCAATTTATGCATGCATTCTTAAGTGTTCTGCATAAGACAAAATGTAAAATTTCTGAATATGTCATCAATGTTTAGATTATCAGAATAACCAAGTCAGCATCTAAAGGATCACTGAGATAAGTATTGGGTCCATTGTGAAGGTGTTGCTTGGTTCCTATAGTAGTGTGTAGCTCACAGCCTAGGATACATTGGAAACTGGGTCAAACAATGTACTAGCAGAGAAACCATTGATAAAACAAAAATTGTCCTTCAGAATATAATTTCCTGTCTTTAAAACTATTTTCTTATATAGTTCTCAATAATTATAAGGATTTCTTTCATTTCTATTTTTAAATACTATTATTAACAGTAATAGTAATATGACAAGCATAATTGTATTTACCATAATATCTACATTTTCTAAGTGCTTGCTCTGTCTCAGGAATGTTCATGTGCCACTGTCAATTCTAATGCATTGAGTTAAATATTTCTATAATCCAAGCTTTATAGAGAAAAGAATTTAAATAACTTGCTAACAATATCATATTGTTGGAATAAGGAAAGATAGACTATAAAATCTCAGCTGGTCTGACTGTACAGCTTTTCCTCTTAGCCAGCAAGTTATTCTGTCATTTAGTATCTTTTGAAAGACAGCTTATCCAGTGAAGCATGTGACATGTACACCACCAGGGCAATGAGGCTTCACCCCTGTGATGAGGCAGAGAGAGCACTGGCTTCTGGACATATCTTGTTGCAAAGATGGCATGGCAGCCATTGGTTCATTTTACCTGGAAGCATCTGAACACATTTCTTGTTACTTGGGGGAGGGTGGACCATTGTGTGAATCCAGGAAATAGACAGTAACCCATCCCCGAGGAAATCCAAGGTATTCTGTGATTTAAACTGAAATAATCAGTCTTTCAGTCCTAGCTTTGACTTTTGAGGGAGTAATTTAAAGTCATAGATAGTCCAGGAAGAGCTGAGACATTACTCTCAGTGGTACTGAGGTATCGTAGATTGATAGAGGCACCAAACATTCAAAGACAGCACGTCTGCAATAGCAACACTCAATAGACTGCTCCCATTGTAGCTTTTTAAGTGAGTATTTCCTGTTCCTCCTGTTTGGTGCCTCCTACTTCATGCCTGCTTTTGAGGCTGTTTCAGGCTTTGTTGGTAGTGCCTGGAGTCTGGAAATCCCCATGCTTTATTAGCAGACAGAATTGCAGGATTATTTGCTTTGCTTCTTGAAACTATTATAAAGTGATGACCTCATTTCCTCAGAACCTGCGAAAGAAAAGTTGTATTTTGATGTTTTGTGCAAATCCTGAAAGAAGTAAAAATAAACTCCTCAGGGTTCTAGTTCTAAGGAAAGAAAATCCTAGCATTATTGACAGACTTTAGGAAGGCAGACAATCATTTTTAATATTTTTGTTTTGCAGTTGTAAATTGCAGAGTGAGGCAATTTCAGAAAGTGCATTTAGGGTTCTCCCAGGTAAAACCGCTAGTATCTAGGTCTGCGGAGCTGGGACTTATCTCAGAAAAGATGGGCTGACCACTTTCATCACCTCCAATTAAACAGACAAGAAGCTATTAAATTATTTTTATTTCATTCTTATCCTGAACAACTCAGAACTAAAGCAAAAGTCTTAGAATTTTACTGAGCAAAGGGAATCTGGTGTTACACATGAGTAGTAGAAAGTAATGTTACACATGAGTAGTAGAAAGTAAAAGAATAAGGCAGTTGTAAGGAAACACAATACATTACACAGTGGCTTTATTATATGGGAAATGAGCCCTGGGAATAAGGAAGTGAAGACTTCACATTTTTTCTCCAATAGTTTTCAGAATATCTTTTCTCAAATCTGGCTGGCTAAACAAAAAGGATTTGTGGCAAAATAATCTTACATTCAGTTTATAAATCTCTCTGTAATAATTTTTTACCCTTTAGTAATTATTGTAACATGAAAAGTTTCAAACATGCAGAAAAATAGAAGAGTATAACGAGCCTCTGTGTACCGAGCCCTCAGTTTCATCGCAGTAAACAGCATGACCAACCTTGTTCACTTATCCAAACTTTCTTCCTCTACCTGCATGTAGTCCTATGCAACCTTAGCCCATTTTAAGATCATCACATCCCTGTAAGACTTTTCTGAAGAAAATAGCACAATTTATATCATTTTTCCATAAATCAATGTTTCTTCAAAAGTTTAATTCTGAAAAATTTACCACATATTTATTGTGTCTAAAATTTATGAAATCAGTGAATAATTCTGTAAGATCATCTAGTATTTCATGAAAGCCTAAGTTTTTATTCTTTTTGCTGTCATTTTGCTTTTCTTCTCCATCTCCCCCTTTCTCTCTGTCTCCCTCTCTCTCCTTCAGGAATTGAATGAGGAGGAGGCATTCCAATTGGTTGAAATAAGAAATTTTAAATCTGTGTTTAATTTTTTCTTTAATTCTCTTCCCATAAATTATTTGTTAGAGAAACTCAGTTACTTCCTGTATATGACTTAGTATATTTGTTTTTTCACTACATGCATAGGGTATGATATAAAATCCCCTTCCCTCTCTATATATCATACACTGGATAACAAAGTCATGTAGAAACTTAATTAGATGCATGATCATTAAAGAGTTTTGGTTTTTAGTATTGCTTCTCATTTTATTGAGAGATCTTTAAAGGGAGTTGTCTCTTTCTATCCTGGAGGATTTGTCTTTTCATGATGATGGTCACCACTGATTCTTAGTAACGCCTAGGAATATTAATTCAGTAAGGCTTGTGTAATATGATACTCCAATAACTATTCTCTGAGATATTTCTATCATTCAAATATCCTCTGATCTACTTTATTGTACAAAGGTACAGCTTTAAAGAGGAGTCAGAATCAATTCTATATTTTTCCTTTATCTTTTAAAACATGTCTAATTAGTTTACTATCATTCTTGATAAAATAATTATTTTTATGTGAGGTATGGTTACAAAATCAGAATATATTTGGTATTGAAATCCACTACAGTTATATCCCTAATGGTGTTCAAATATTTCAAGTTTTGATGAATGGTGCCTGTACAATTGAGTCCTCAGGGTTTTGATTGTCTTTAATAGTTTCCTGAGTTGTTAAGGTGAAAAAATTTTATATCTTCTGCTCTAGATCACAAATCAGCCAAAGACTTCAAGAAATCTTGTTCTATTTTAAGAGAAAATTGTACTTCCAGAAATGAGGAACTTGTTCACTATTTTTAGGACTTTTCAATGAACAGAACTAAATTTTTAAAGACAAAAAGCCCTTGGGGAAATGAGATCAGCAAGTTGACAGAATGGGAAGTTACCTGCTTATATCTGACAAAACCAATAAGAATCCTGTTTTAATCAAAACACCAATAGTATTTTTTTTACATAATTGGAGAAGGTAATATTAAACTATATATAGGACGAGAAGAGACCTAGATTAACAAAAGCAATCCTGAGCAATAAGGGCAAGGCAGGGGTTATCACAGTTCCTGACTCCAAGTTATATCATAAATCTAGAGTGATTAAAAACAGCATGGTATTGGAAAAATGCAGACTTTTGAATCAATGGAGCAGGCATTACTAAACTTACTCCAGGCATACTAAGCTATGCTATCTTGCACAAAGGCTCCTAATCTTTTCACAGAAGGAAGAAAGATTGCCTCTAACAATTGATGCTGGGAAAACTGGCTATCCACATGTTGAAGGTTGAATGTAGACCCATATCTCTCACCATGCACTAAAATAAATCAAATTTGATCAAAGATCTAAACATTATAACAGAAACAATCTGCTGGAAGAAAAAACAAGTAAAACCCTTGAAGACATGGATATAGGCAAAGACTTTGTGAACAAAACTTTGGTTGCACAAGAAATAATATAAGAATCAACAAATGAGATCACATCAAGTTAAAAAGCTTCTGCACAGCAAATAAAACCACCAAGAAAATGAAGAGAAAACCTACAGAAAGGAAAAAAATATTCTTCTAGTTACTTCTTAGACAAAGGACTAATATCTAGAATATAAAAACCACTTAAAAATTAGACACCCCAAATTTAAAGACAATCAAAACCAGAGCATCTGAAATGAATAGATACTTTTCTAACGAAGAAATACAAATGGCCAATAAGTACATAAAAATGCATTCATTATTGCTGGCCATTGAAGAAATGAAATCTAAACCAACACTGAGATTCCATCTCACCCCAAACAAAATAGCTACCATCAAGAAATGCACCAACAGCAAATGTTGGTGAGGCTATGGGGAGAAAGGACTCCTTGTTCAGCTGATAAAACTGTTATGGAAATCAGTATGTATATTTCTACAAAAACTAAAAATTGAAAATTCCATTGGATCCAGCTATTCTCTTTCTATTTTCCCAAAAGAATTAAAAACATCATAGTACAGTGAAACGTGTATACCCATGTATACAGCAGGTTAATTCATAATAGCGAAATTTTTCAGTCTATGTGCCCACCAACAAATGTATGGACAAAGAAAAATGTGGTGTTTATACATAATGGGTGCTATTCTGCCTTCAAGAAGGACAGAGTTGAGGCATTTGTAGAAGAATGAGACTATGATGTTGAATGAGGTAAATCAGTCACAGAAGCTTAAATATTGCATGGCTTCTCTTAGATGAAAAATGAGTCAATAAAATATGAAATAAAAGATAATAAAAAGGACAGAGACAAAAGTTATTGTACTCTAGGTATGATCCTGTTTTTGCTTTCTAGTTTTACTCCATGATGGTGTGAGAGCTTATTTCACAGGATTTCCATTTTTTAGCTATGTTATGGTATTGATGGTTGCTCTGAATATGGTCTATTTGGGTGACTATTTCTTATGACATTGAGAGGACTGTGTGCTCTGCAGTTTCTGTATACATTATCACGCTCCCCTTGAGGCAGTGTGTGACTGATTTTAACTGTACCATTACAGATTATTCTACTTTATTTAACTGTCAATTACTGAGAGGGGTGTTTTGAAATTTCCAGTAATATCTGTGGATCTATGATTTTTCCTTCAATTTCATGTTTTTATCTTATGTAGTTAGGAGTGTTTTTAGTGACATATGTATTAAGAACTATTCTTGTTAGAGAATTGCCATTTACATTAATGTCTTATCACTGTCATCCTTATTTATTTTGAAGAACAAATTAAAAGTGTCAGATTAACACAGTGCTGGCGTGTTTTCTTGAGTCAGTGCTAGACTAGTGTATCTGCACAATGGTCTACTAAATTTATGTTTTTTATTTACTTGTATTCGTTCTATTTTAAAACTAATAATTGTTTACTTTTCAGTTGATAAATAAAATGTGTTAGGGTACAAACTAAAAGAATTCTGAACTCAGTCACAGAAAAAAATCATTCTATAAGAGTCTCGCATTGCAGGAAGCATGTTGGGAAATCCTGAGGAAGGTCAAGCACAGGACCTAGTAGCAATGATGGGAAAGAGAGCGAGCGCTGTGGAGGAGAAAAACAAACTTCCTGTGCGGGGGGAGGGGGGAGGAAGGGCACAAACTGATATGGCCATTATGGAGAACAGTACGGCAACTCCTCAGAAAAGCAGAACTAGAACTACTTTGTGATTTAACAATCCCCGTACTCTGCCCATTACCGGATGTACATCTACACCGACTAAGATCAATACACTGATGATATATCTGCCCATCCATGGCCAGTGCAGCATTATTCTCAGTGGCTAAGTTAGGGATGCAGAGTATTTATCCACAATCAAATAAATGGGTAAAGAACAGACAGTATAATCTCTCAATGAAATACTGTTCAGCCTTAAAAATGGGAGATTTTTAATTTGGGTTTCTCAGATAAGAGAAACCATGTGATATTTAAACTTGTATGTTTGCTTTATTTTACTGACCATTAAGGTTTCCAGGCACACCCATTTTCCTGCAAATGAGGTAAATTTGCCTTTCTTTAAGGCAGAGTCCTACTGCTTTGTGTGTGAATACCATATTTTCTTCATCCATTTGTATGGTGATGGACACACAGGTTATTTCCATGACTTAGCTATTATGAATTGAGCTGTTATAAAAATGCTGAAGCACGTATCACTGCGTATGATGTCTTTTTTTCTTTTGAGAAGATACCTAGAAAAGGACTATCTGGGTCAAGTGGAATTTCATATTTCAGACTTTTTGAGGCATTGCCATATGGATCTCTGTAGAGGTTGTACCAGTTTGCATTCCCAGTGGCAGTGCAGAAGGGTTCTGTTTTCCCTGAAGCCTCATCAGCACTGGGTACGATTTGGTTTCTTCAGGACGGCCATTCTTTACGCAGTAAGAGAGAAACTCTGTGCTGCTATAATTTGCGTTTCTCTAATGGTTAGTGACAACTGAAGAACAAAATAAAAGTTGGATAATAGAAAGTAGGGAGATCGCCCTTTCTCAAATGAGAAGCGGCTCAAAACATTCTTATATCCAGCGGACCCACTAACTTCGTGGGAGGTAGCAGTGTGTAATGTCAAAACCATGGTTAGTTCCAATCATTTTGTTACAAGGCCATGTATCTATTCTGTTATTTTTGAGTTGTTTTGGTTTTGTCTTCCTTGTTGTTTTGTTAGTTCTTTCAATTAAAAAAAAGATGGAAAAGGTATGATAAAATGAATTAAGACGAATTATTATATATATTTACCACCTGCACACAAGAAATGGAAATACATACTGCAAATGTATGCTAAAATAAAAATAAAGAGATCAAATTTATTTATAAGAAATAAAGGAAACTTTCTGTCATTTAGGACAAGAAGATGAGCCCAGAGAACATTCTGCTGAGTGCATATGCCAAGCACAAGGAGACAAATACGGCTCGATTTCACTGGTGTATGGAATCCGGAAAAGCTGATCTCATAGAGGGAATAGGTCCAGGCTCACAGACGTGGGAGGAGACAGCAGGGGCAAAGCAAGGTGTTTCCGAAGGGTACGTGCACAGCTCCAGGCACGACACTGCAACAAGCTGTCGTGGCCTATCGTACACAGTGACAATTGTACCTTCTAACATGTTAGACGTTTCAAATCAGCTAAAATAAAAGATTTAGAATGTTTTCATTACAAAACATAAGTATTTAAGTGATGTGTTCATTATCCTGCTTTTATTCCATGTTGGAAACTTACATTATGACACATTTTATCTTTTTTTTTTTTTTTTTATTTTAGAAACATAAAAGTACAAAAACATATTGACAAACAGACACCTATTATCATAGAAAATAGTACAGTCACAACTAATCTATAGACAAGGTGATATGGTCTCAACAGTAGTTGTTGCTTTATCCATTGATATCTTCGAATTGTAGATGTATGGACCCATATACAGACATGCAAATTTAGTC